>CAUDMG010002183.1:125000-198842 GCA_958450375.1 Homarus gammarus | reverse complement strand
TTTTTGGCGAACCCGCAAAAAAAGAATTTTTCGTAAGGTCCGGACATGAATTTTTGTCATTTTTGGCAAACCCGCAAAAAATGAATTTTTCATAAGGTCCGGACCTGTCGTTCCGGCACTTTTGTCGAACCGGCCAAAAAAGAATTTTTCATAAGGTCCGGACATGAATTTTTGTCATTTTTGGCAAACCCGCAAAAAATGAAATTTTCGTAAGGTCCGGACCTGTCGTTCCGGCACTTTTGTCGAACCGGCCAAAAAAGAATTTTTCGTAAGGTCCGGACATGAATTTTTGTCATTTTTGGCAAACCCGCAAAAAATGAATTTTTCGTAAGGTCCGGACATGAATTTTTGTCATTTTTGGCGAACCCGCAAAAAAAGAATTTTTCGTAAGGTCCGGACATGAATTTTTGTCATTTTTGGCAAACCCGCAAAAAATGAATTTTTCGTAAGGTCCGGACATGAATTTTTGTCATTTTTGGCGAACCCGCAAAAAAAGAATTTTTCGTAAGGTCCGGACATGAATTTTTGTCATTTTTGGCAAACCCGCAAAAAATGAATTTTTCGTAAGGTCCGGTCCTGTCGTTCCGGCACTTTTGTCGAACCGGCCAAAAAAGAATTTTTCGTAAGGTCCGGACATGAATTTTTGTCATTTTTGGCAAACCCGCAAAAAATGAATTTTTCGTAAGGTCCGGACATGAATTTTTGTCATTTTTGGCGAACCCGCAAAAAAAGAATTTTTCGTAAGGTCCGGACTTGAATTTTTGTCATTTTTGGCAAACCAGCAAAAAATGAATTTTTCGTAAGGTCCGGACATGAATTTTTGTCATTTTTGGCGAACCCGCAAAAAAAGAATTTTTCGTAAGGTCCGGACATGAATTTTTGTCATTTTTGGCAAACCCACAAAAAATGAATTTTTCGTAAGGTCCGGACCTGTCGTTCCGGCACTTTTGTCGAACCGGCCAAAAAAGAATTTTTCGTAAGGTCCGGACATGAATTTTTGTCATTTTTGGCAAACCCGCAAAAAATGAATTTTTCGTAAGGTCCGGACATGAATTTTTGTCATTTTTGGCGAACCCGCAAAAAAAGAATTTTTCGTAAGGTCCGGACATGAATTTTTGTCATTTTTGGCAAACCCGCAAAAAATGAATTTTTCGTAAGGTCCGGACATGAATTTTTGTCATTTTTGGCGAACCCGCAAAAAAAGAATTTTTCGTAAGGTCCGGACATGAATTTTTGTCATTTTTGGCAAACCCGCAAAAAATGAATTTTTCGTAAGGTCCGGTCCTGTCGTTCCGGCACTTTTGTCGAACCGGCCAAAAAAGAATTTTTCGTAAGGTCCGGACATGAATTTTTGTCATTTTTGGCAAACCCGCAAAAAATGAATTTTTCATAAGGTCCGGACATGAATTTTTGTCATTTTTGGCGAACCCGCAAAAAAAGAATTTTTCGTAAGGTCCGGACATGAAGTTTTGTCATTTTTGGCAAACCCGCAAAAAATGAATTTTTCGTAAGGTCCGGACATGAATTTTTGTCACTTTTGGCAAACCCACAAAAAATGAATTTTTCGTAAGGTCCGGACCTGTCGTTCCGGCACTTTTGGCGAACCGGCCAAAAAAGAATTTTTCGTAAGGTCCGGACATGAATTTTTGTCATTTTTGGCGAACCCGCAAAAAAAGAATTTTTCGTAAGGTCCGGACATGAATTTTTGTCATTTTTGGCAAACCCGCAAAAAATGAATTTTTCATAAGGTCCGGACCTGTCGTTCCGGCACTTTTGTCGAACCGGCCAAAAAAGAATTTTTCATAAGGTCCGGACATGAATTTTTGTCATTTTTGGCAAACCCGCAAAAAATGAAATTTTCGTAAGGTCCGGACCTGTCGTTCCGGCACTTATGTCGAACCGGCCAAAAAAGAATTTTTCGTAAGGTCCGGACATGAATTTTTGTCATTTTTGGCAAACCCGCAAAAAATGAATTTTTCGTAAGATCCGGACTTGAATTTTTGTCATTTTTGGCGAACCCGCAAGAAAAGAATTTTTCGTAAGGTCCGGACATGAATTTTTGTCATTTTTGGCAAACCCGCAAAAAATGAATTTTTCGTAAGGTCCGGACATGAATTTTTGTCATTTTTGGCGAACCCGCAAAAAAAGAATTTTTCGTAAGGTCCGGACATGAATTTTTGTCATTTTTGGCAAACCCGCAAAAAATGAATTTTTCGTAAGGTCCGGACATGAATTTTTGTCATTTTTGGCGAACCCGCAAAAAAAGAATTTTTCGTAAGGTCCGGACATGAATTTTTGTCATTTTTGGCAAACCCGCAAAAAATGAATTTTTCGTAAGGTCCGGTCCTGTCGTTCCGGCACTTTTGTCGAACCGGCCAAAAAAGAATTTTTCGTAAGGTCCGGACATGAATTTTTGTCATTTTTGGCAAACCCGCAAAAAATGAATTTTTCGTAAGGTCCGGCACTTTTGTCGAACCGGCCAAAAAAGAATTTTTCGTAAGGTCCGGACATGAATTTTTGTCATTTTTGGCGAACCCGCAAAAAAAAGAATTTTTCGTAAGGTCCGGACATGAATTTTTGTCATTTTTGGCAAACCCGCAAAAAATGAATTTTTCGTAAGGTCCGGACATGAATTTTTGTCATTTTTGGCGAACCCGCAAAAAAAGAATTTTTCGTAAGGTCCGGACATGAATTTTTGTCATTTTTGGCAAACCCGCAAAAAATGAATTTTTCATAAGGTCCGGACATGAATTTTTGTCATTTTTGGCAAACCCGCAAAAAATGAATTTTTCGTAAGGTCCGGACATGAATTTCCGGCACTTTTGGCGAACCGACCAAAAAAGAATTTTTCGTAAGGTCCGGACATGAATTTTTGTCATTTTTGGCAAACCCGCAAAAAATGAAATTTTCGTAAGGTCCGGACCTGTCGTTCCGGCACTTTTGTCGAACCGGCCAAAAAAGAATTTTTCGTAAGGTCCGGACATGAATTTTTGTCATTTTTGGCAAACCCGCAAAAAATGAATTTTTCGTAAGGTCCGGACTTGAATTTTTGTCATTTTTGGCGAACCCGCAAAAAAAGAATCTTTCGTAAGGTCCGGACATGAATTTTTGTCATTTTTGGCAAACCCGCAAAAAATGAATTTTTCGTAAGATCCGGACTTGAATTTTTGTCATTTTTGGCGAACCCGCAAGAAAAGAATTTTTCGTAAGGTCCGGACATGAATTTTTGTCATTTTTGGCAAACCCGCAAAAAATGAATTTTTCGTAAGGTCCGGACATGAATTTTTGTCATTTTTGGCGAACCCGCAAAAAAAGAATTTTTCGTAAGGTCCGGACATGAATTTTTGTCATTTTTGGCAAACCCGCAAAAAATGAATTTTTCGTAAGGTCCGGACATGAATTTTTGTCATTTTTGGCGAACCCGCAAAAAAAGAATTTTTCGTAAGGTCCGGACATGAATTTTTGTCATTTTTGGCAAACCCGCAAAAAATGAATTTTTCGTAAGGTCCGGTCCTGTCGTTCCGGCACTTTTGTCGAACCGGCCAAAAAAGAATTTTTCGTAAGGTCCGGACATGAATTTTTGTCATTTTTGGCAAACCCGCAAAAAATGAATTTTTCGTAAGGTCCGGCACTTTTGTCGAACCGGCCAAAAAAGAATTTTTCGTTAGGTCCGGACATGAATTTTTGTCATTTTTGGCGAACCCGCAAAAAAAGAATTTTTCGTAAGGTCCGGACATGAATTTTTGTCATTTTTGGCAAACCCGCAAAAAATGAATTTTTCGTAAGGTCCGGACATGAATTTTTGTCATTTTTGGCGAACCCGCAAAAAAAGAATTTTTCGTAAGGTCCGGACATGAATTTTTGTCATTTTTGGCAAACCCACAAAAAATGAATTTTTCGTAAGGTCCGGACCTGTCGTTCCGGCACTTTTGGCGAACCGGCCAAAAAAGAATTTTTCGTAAGGTCAGGACATGAATTTTTGTCATTTTTGGCAAACCCGCAAAAAATTAATTTTTCGTAAGGTCCGGACATGAATTTTTGTCATTTTTGGCGAACCCGCAAAAAAAGAATTTTTCGTAAGGTCCGGACATGAATTTTTGTCATTTTTGGCAAACCCGCAAAAAATGAATTTTTCGTAAGGTCCGGACATGAATTTTTGTCATTTTTGGCGAACCCGCAAAAAAAGAATTTTTCGTAAGGTCCGGACATGAATTTTTGTCATTTTTGGCAAACCCGCAAAAAATGAATTTTTCATAAGGTCCGGACATGAATTTTTGTCATTTTTGGCAAACCCGCAAAAAATGAATTTTTCGTAAGGTCCGGACATGAATTTCCGGCACTTTTGGCGAACCGACCAAAAAAGAATTTTTCGTAAGGTCCGGACATGAATTTTTGTCATTTTTGGCAAACCCGCAAAAAATGAAATTTTCGTAAGGTCCGGACCTGTCGTTCCGGCACTTTTGTCGAACCGGCCAAAAAAGAATTTTTCGTAAGGTCCGGACATGAATTTTTGTCATTTTTGGCAAACCCGCAAAAAATGAATTTTTCGTAAGGTCCGGACTTGAATTTTTGTCATTTTTGGCGAACCCGCAAGAAAAGAATCTTTCGTAAGGTCCGGACATGAATTTTTGTCATTTTTGGCAAACCCGCAAAAAATGAATTTTTCGTAAGGTCCGGACATGAATTTTTGTCATTTTTGGCGAACCCGCAAAAAAGAATTTTTCGTAAGGTCCGGACATGAATTTTTGTCATTTTTGGCAAACCCGCAAAAAATGAATTTTTCGTAAGGTCCGGACATGAATTTTTGTCATTTTTGGCGAACCCGCAAAAAAAGAATTTTTCGTAAGGTCCGGACATGAATTTTTGTCATTTTTGGCAAACCCGCAAAAAATGAATTTTTCGTAAGGTCCGGACATGAATTTTTGTCATTTTTGGCGAACCCGCAAAAAAGAATTTTTCGTAAGGTCCGGACATGAATTTTTGTCATTTTTGGCAAACCCGCAAAAAATGAATTTTTCGTAAGGTCCGGACCTGTCGTTCCGGCACTTTTGTCGAACCGGCCAAAAAAGAATTTTTCGTAAGGTCCGGACATGAATTTTTGTCATTTTTGGCAAACCCGCAAAAAATGAATTTTTCGTAAGGTCCGGCACTTTTGTCGAACCGGCCAAAAAAGAATTTTTCGTAAGGTCCGGACATGAATTTTTGTCATTTTTGGCGAACCCGCAAAAAAAGAATTTTTCGTAAGGTCCGGACATGAATTTTTGTCATTTTTGGCAAACCCGCAAAAAATGAATTTTTCGTAAGGTCCGGACATGAATTTTTGTCATTTTTGGCGAACCCGCAAAAAAAGAATTTTTCGTAAGGTCCGGACATGAATTTTTGTCATTTTTGGCAAACCCACAAAAAATGAATTTTTCGTAAGGTCCGGACCTGTCGTTCCGGCACTTTTGGCGAACCGGCCAAAAAAGAATTTTTCGTAAGGTCCGGACATGAATTTTTGTCATTTTTGGCAAACCCGCAAAAAATGAATTTTTCGTAAGGTCCGGACATGAATTTTTGTCATTTTTGGCGAACCCGCAAAAAAAGAATTTTTCGTAAGGTCCGGACATGAATTTTTGTCATTTTTGGCAAACCCGCAAAAAATGAATTTTTCGTAAGGTCCGGACATGAATTTTTGTCATTTTTGGCAAACCCGCAAAAAATGAATTTTTCGTAAGGTCCGGACATGAATTTCCGGCACTTTTGGCGAACCGACCAAAAAAGAATTTTTCGTAAGGTCCGGACATGAATTTTTGTCATTTTTGGCAAACCCGCAAAAAATGAAATTTTCGTAAGGTCCGGACCTGTCGGGCATTTTTGGCGAACCGGCCAAAAAAGAATTTTTCGTAAGGTCCGGACATGAATTTTTGTCATTTTTGGCAAACCCGCAAAAAATGAATTTTTCGTAAGGTCCGGACATGAATTTTTGTCATTTTTGGCGAACCCGCAAAAAAAGAATTTTTCGTAAGGTCCGGACATGAATTTTTGTCATTTTTGGCAAACCCGCAAAAAATGAATTTTTCGTAAGGTCCGGACATGAATTTCCGGCACTTTTGGCGAACCGACCAAAAAAGAATTTTTCGTAAGGTCCGGACATGAATTTTTGTCATTTTTGGCAAACCCGCAAAAAATGAATTTTGTCGTTCCGACTAGCTCCAAGGTCTGGACTTATCAGTGCCAGTGATGAAAATCTGTACGTTGCACTTTGCTACAGCTGAAACCAACCACAAGTTGGCCACCTCCGTCACAACAACATACCAGTCGACGCCTCTCTTCGTCAACAAGTTATTTGTTATATTCACTAAATCCCAGAGATATTTCAAAGGTATGAAGATATATTTCATTATTTAAAGTGGACTGGTCAATACTCACCCGGCATGCAATACTTCTAGAATCACAACGAACTTTAGGTCTTTTGTAAGCCAGATCTGAGGGTCGAGAGATACCAAGTACCTCTGATTTGTCTGCTTTTAAGCTCAATTCAATATAGTGCTTTTGGTCTGCTGGTTCCTCAGCTTGAAGTACTACTGGCTTGCACTGGTACAAATCTCTGCAAATGATTTATTATTTTATGAAAACATTTAACACCTAATATTAGTTTAATTAATCAAAAACTAATTTTATTACTAAGAACTTGTTCAAATGTCCTGCAAAACTAACTCATATCCATTTTTTTTAGAATCATGAAAATATATTGTAATTTAATTCAAGATAACTTTCATTCAAATGCACAGTTAGAATTATCAACACTATACCTGGGGCATTGGTACCAATTTTAAATAAAAAACAATTTTATTCCTATAAAAGGATTGAATCAAATACAGTCAGTTTGCCTGTAATGCACTAGTTGCATTCCTGAAAAAGACAGTGTTATAGAAAAACTGCATTGTCGTAACCTCTAATTCTATGGGATTAAGGGGTTAGAGGGTAGTAGGTTCGAGAACACAAGCATCAATGACAAATCTGCTTTACAATTTGTTAAATTAGCTAAACAGCTACTCCTCGACTTACAACATACTCGACCTACGACCAGCCGGACATACGACCGCCTCAGTCATACCAAAATTTTGTCAAATTACGTATTTTCGAGTGCCAACGTTAGTGATTGAGCTGTGGACTGAAAAAATTTTTGTTTGTAATTCCCTTTAAAATGGCTGGCAAGCTTAAAAGTGAGAGTTTTGTGGTGCTGAGAAGAAAAAGAGACACCCATTTTAGATTTTCTATGTATTATTTAAGCATTTTCAACTTACGACCTGGATTTGGGCCGGGGAGGAGCTGTAACTAGTTTTTTTTATCATGACTGTGTTTTTGTTTGATATTATCATTCATTATTAGAATAAAAACATGAAAAGGGGGAAAAATGTTTGTTACAGTGTGTTAGTCTACATTGTTAAGCGATACAAAATGGAGCTGTGAAGGAGGGTGCAGAACAAAAACGATTAAATAATACAAAATGGAATATGACTCGCTTAAATGCTTTTAATGCTAAAGCTATTTTAAATAAACTAAATTCAACCCTAAGAAATGTAAATAAGCTTATAAAAATGTTTTAACATTCACCACAAGAAAAAAAGATAGTTGTTTGAGATGAATTGTGTAGGAGCTGGAGTCAGTCTGATGACAGAGGTGAGGGTTCATACCACTTTATCATATCTAGTTTTTGTTCAAGAGTAATAGCATTTCATCGTTTTACTTCACTCCCACTACCATCACTAACTGAATACTTCACACCCTTGCCACTCATTGTAATTAAAAGCAATAAGTTGATACAGTACAGTACTTGTACTAAAATAAAGCACAGACCATAGTAACACATCATCTGATGCATATGGATGATAAACAAAGAATGCGGCGGTGGCAAATCCTGCCACTTGTTAAACACTTATTTCTACTTGAGTGACATAGTTCTGCTTATTTAATCGCATTAACTCCAAATCGCATCTGTCGCGTAGAAAATGTGTTTATAATACATTCATCTCTTTATAATCAAACCACTCTACGAAAACATGCATTATAGGAGAACTTACAGTAGCTCTGTATCATTTAATAAATAGCAAATGACTGGATCTCAGAAGTGTACTTACTACAAATGACAAAAATACAGTGTTCAGGTAGATTTTTTTTTCTCACTTGGGTATTGCCCTCATCGAAGTAGCCTCTCCAATATAAAATAAATAAAATTACCAGTTTCAATTTAAAAAAAGACCAAAGGAAGTTGGAAAGTGCTTTTACACACGTGTCACATCAAGTCAATACAGTGCTGTTTTAATCATGCTTTGCTAAGCTCTTGATTGTGACAACCTCAAATATTTGCCCAAATTAGATAGAAGAGCAAGTAAACTACTAATCCTAATACCCTACTTCACTGGATTTGCAGGTCAAAGAGTACACTGATTTTGGAAATGAATTGCCTTGTGTGGAATTTAAACTAAGGCTGCTCAAATCCTTGGAAATCTTAATAAAATTATAAAAAAAGTGTGGAGTTTTCCCGTACAAAGCAAAATTTCATTTCAGCCAATTAAAAATTATCTTCAAGAGATCAATATCAAAGCTTCCCCATTATATTGGACCTACAGAGTTTCTAAGGCAAATATATGCCTCCTAGAAATTCACAAAATATACTCAGGTGGAGAGGGAATACAGTATATTCTTAATGAAAGGTACAACAGAGCTTAGAAAACTGTTGTAGACTCAGGACACATTTTACTCAGAAAAATATGTATGGGAAACAGACATTCCCCTCCATATAAAATGTCACAACTTGACTGACTTTTTAACCCCTAAATTGATACCATAATATTACTTGAGTAAAGGTTTAAACAATTTATGAGCTTTGGTGAAAATAAATTTCACAAAACTCAAATTAATGTGCAGAAACCACCATGATGGATAGATGGGGTAAATCCATAAATCTGCTCCACATTCATTGGCATTATATATTTGTCTAAATTATAAATAGTCATGGCAATATTGGATGACTTACTTATAAAATACAGTGAGTACAGATGTAGGTGGAAGGGAAGACTCAATCTGACTAAATATTCGCACTTGTTCACTGGAGATAAGTACTCGTAGATCTTCCTCTCCTTCCCGTAAAACTTCATATCCCAAGAAGCTGTTGGTAACACAATTTATTTTAATATGTACATAAAGAGAAATGCATCATTATTATTAACATTAAGCAAGCAATTACCTTTTCTGTACATACTGGTATAATGGTACTGTACACTCGCACCAAAAAGTATCGGTGAAGGGTGAGATCGACGAGTTCCGAAACAATACGTATACACTGTGATATGTCGGGAAGGTTGGTAAGTGTATCCTCATAACCCCCCCTTCCACTAGGTGTTGCCATATGGTTGACAATCAGGGCTGCCAACATACGGCTGGAACAACTCGCCTTTCCCAATACCAATCGTCACTGGTCTCAAAATGTTCACACTACAGTATGCACCGATACTTTTTGTTGCGAGTGTATGTGTGTGTGTGTGTGTGTATGTGTGCAGAAAAGGTTGACAAGTGCACCCACTGCCATAGATCTAAACATAGAAAGTGCAGGTGGAGGGTATATTAATAAGTGGTGATATGAGCTAAATGCAGTACTACAGCACTCATTCCTTATAATGGAATTCCTTTTAGTGGAACAAATTTGTGCCAGCATTTGCTTCTCCATCTAGTGGAGCCTTCTGCTAAATAGAGAGAGTTTCTGGTAGCACACAAGTGGGCTTGCATCGTTTGATCATTGCAGATTATGATTGCCCCAGATCTGGATAGTAAGACATTCTGGGAATACAGGTAGTACCCGACTTATGACAGGGATATGCTCCGGGACCCTGATCGTAAGTAGATTTGTTTCAAAGTCAGAAGAGTGTTAATTCCATAGTTTAGGTTAGGTTAAAGCACAACCCTGTTCATACAAAACAACAATAATATCTTGTACATAACAAATGTTAAACAGCATAGAATAATGAAAATAATGTAAAAAAGGGGATTTTAATTACGTACCAATTTTTTTGATGAATATATTGGGATCCCGTTCGTAAGTGCGGATTATCGTTACTCAGGGACTGCCTGTTTGTGCCATTTTTGGAATAGATGAAATGGAAGTAATGTAGCTCTTATATAATCTAAAACTTATTCTTTGAATGAAAACTTATTTGCCAAGGATTTTCATGATGATGCCTCTGATATCACTGAGTGACAGTGATAATATAATTATTGAACACATTGAGTGACGATGGTGTTAGTAGTACCTGTATATCAGAACTTGTAATATACACAGGTAAATCAACGTAAAAAAATTTCACCTCTGGGTGCCGGGTTCAAACCCAGGCCACCACAGTTGGTAGTCAGGCAGCTTATTCACTGGACCATCTTGGGCTTAAAAGCTCCCTTACTTTAACTACTCACTGTAGCTCAAGGTTCCCTGCCCACCACTGTGAGCCTCGAAGTCCTTTAATTAAATTCCCGACACAACGGTGTTGTCAATATCCAGTGTGTCACTGGTTGCACCAGTGAGTGAAATAAGTGTATAAACCTTTATTCACAGCATCTGTTCTAATTGTGTTAGAAAGATGAATTTCACCATAATGATCCTGAATAAATTCTCTACAAGGCTATTCCAATAAAAGCTACTTAAACAAAATATTTCAACATGATATAATGATGGAGACCATTCTTTTATGAAAAAAATGTTAAAAATGTTAAAATCAGTTCTAATTAAATTTGAAACACCATTTTTTTAACCCATATAATCCCAAATAGTTTTTCTAAAAGATTGGTTAAAAAAAGTATAAAAAAAATAATATAATAAATAAATAAATCTATTAGTTACGGGTGTGTGAGGCATGGATTGGAGCCGTGTGTCAAAGCCAAGATGATGGAATTTTCCATCCTGCACTGGGAAAAGTTTTCCACTATTCTAAATGACGTATCTCAAACGAAGATGTATTTATTTACTTTAGCAAACACCTCTGCACATGTAAAATATATTGTAAATAAACAAAATATATACCATTATGTACTGTACTGTATATACTGTACTCACCAGCAGATGCTGTCATTTTGAGTGTACAGTAGGAATACTCCCCACTCTGCTGATAGTAATACGCAGCTGTAGTAACTTTTTACATCTTAACACTTGCGATGGAAACAGAGTAGGGGATTAGTGGGACTCATGTTACTGACCTGACCTGATGCAATGTCAGGTCACTCATTGTATATAAACTCTTCCCTCATTTGCAGTGGTAGGGTGGAGGATTAGTGGTCTCATATTATTGACTTTCTGATGCAATATCAGGTCACCCATTTTCGGTTTGGGGGATTAGTGGGTCTCGTAACCAGAAGATGTCTTGAATAAAGATGAAAGCGAAGGTGCTCCAGTGTTTCCCATTTATCGAATGTACAGTGCAGTATAAGTAACTGTAATCACTTTTTTTGCCATAATACTGCTTTAACACTGTATTCTTGACTGATTGTGTCCTGGTACAGTAACGTACAGTACTGCACAACACAAATTGTATGCAAACAACAGTAGCTAGTGAGGGAACAACCTTCTACAATGGCAGCAGAATATGAACTAAGCTATCCAAGCAGCTAGGCCACCCAAGAGCCTGTCCAGCAATTCATACCTTTGAAATATCTCTGGGATTTAGTGAATATAACAAATAACTTGTTGACGAAGAGAGGCGTCGACTGGTATGTTGTTGTGACGGAGGTGGCCAACCTGTGGTTGGTTTCAGCTGTAGCAAAGTGCAACGTACAGATTTTCATCACTGGCACTGATAAGTCCAGACCTTGGAGCTAGTCTGGCCAGGTGGCCCAGGGTTATGGCCAGAGCTATGGCCAGCCAAGCTGCCGGTAACTATAAGTACTAAGTCAGCAATACTTCGAATGGGGATGCAGTGCCCTCAGAGATGCAACCGTATGTTTAGTAGTAATGAAGTACAGTAATGTGAGATGAGACTTCGTACAGAGAGGTTGCGCCGACATGCCACTCACCATGAGTCCTCACCAACATTCACTGTGAAACTTGTGGACTCTGGCGAATTAACCCTTAAAAGTTTCTAAGTGCATTGACCAAGGAGGTAAGCTTAAGTGTATTTAATAGTGAAACCTTTCACAATAACTAGCCATCTCCTTTGATATGAATGGAGTTTATTTTGTTAATAAATGTAAATATTGTAGTGTAATTTGATATTTACATTATCCTGTGATAACTTTACACCACTTATGAGTAATAATATACACAGTGAATATATAAATATTGGAAGCATAATGTGTTGTCTAATGGTAGACCCTGCTGCCATATGGCATCACAAAAATTGTGAGCAAGTCCCAGGTTGCTGATTTGATAATTAAGAGGATATAACCTCCTGATTGGGTTTTTTGAGATTAACTAGAGATAAACAATAAATTTAAAAACCCAACATCTCTAACCTGGAACCGCTCTGCATCAATTATTCCGGCCAACGGAGAGATTACCGCAATTAATATGGCACTTACATTTCATTTCCATTATGATCAAAGGAAAGCAAAAGTTCTTGTCCAACTGCCTGACTTCCAGAATATCTTGGGATCATTCCATTCAGTCCAAGAACAAGTCTTGGTTTACGGGTGCGTGAAGGCATCTTCTGAAAGGGACTGAAAAAAAAACAAATGAAATAACCGAGAGCTTTGCTCCTATGCATGGTGATATGATCTAATGATAACATGTCTCATGCATTTTACAATGACTCAAGTCAGGCATATTTATAAAGGCAAAAACAGTATTCATGTCCGGACCTTACGAAAAATGCTTTTTTGGCCGGTTCGCCAAAAGTGCCGGAACGACAGGTCCGGACCTTACGAAAAATTCATTTTTTGCGGGTTTGCCAAAAATGACAAAAATTCATGTCCGGACCTTACGAAAAATTCTTTTTTTTGCGGGTTCGCCAAAAATGACAAAAATTCATGTCCGGACCTTACGAAAAATTCATTTTTTGCGGGTTTGCCAAAAATGACAAAAATTCAGGTCCGGACCTTACGAAAAATTCTTTTTTGGCCGGTTCGACAAAAGTGCCGGACATGAATTTTTGTCATTTTTGGCAAACCCGCAAAAAATGAATTTTTCGTAAGGTCCGGACATGAATTTTTGTCATTTTTGGCGAACCCGCAAAAAAAGAATTTTTCGTAAGGTCCGGACATGAATTTTTGTCATTTTTGGCAAACCCGCAAAAAATGAATTTTTCGTAAGGTCCGGACATGAATTTTTGTCATTTTTGGCGAACCCGCAAAAAAAGAATTTTTCGTAAGGTCCGGACATGAATTTTTGTCATTTTTGGCAAACCCGCAAAAAATGAATTTTTCGTAAGGTCCGGACATGAATTTTTGTCATTTTTGGCAAACCCGCAAAAAATGAATTTTTCGTAAGGTCCGGACATGAATTTTTGTCATTTTTGGCGAACCCGCAAAAAAAGAATTTTTCGTAAGGTCCGGACATGAATTTTTGTCATTTTTGGCAAACCCGCAAAAAATGAATTTTTCGTAAGGTCCGGACCTGTCGTTCCGGCACTTTTGGCGAACCGGCCAAAAAAGAATTTTTCGTAAGGTCCGGTCCGGCACTTTTGGCGAACCGGCCAAAAAAGAATTTTTCGTAAGGTCCGGACATGAACACTTTTGGCGAACCGGCCAAAAAAGAATTTTTCGTAAGGTCCGGTCCGGCACTTTTGGCGAACCGGCCAAAAAAGAATTTTTCGTAAGGTCCGGACATGAATTTTTGTCATTTTTGGCAAACCCGCAAAAAATGAATTTTTCGTAAGGTCCGGACATGAATTTTTGTCATTTTTGGCGAACCCGCAAAAAAAGAATTTTTCGTAAGGTCCGGACATGAATTTTTGTCATTTTTGGCAAACCCGCAAAAAATGAATTTTTCGTAAGGTCCGGACCTGTCGTTCCGGCACTTTTGTCGAACCGGCCAAAAAAGAATTTTTCGTAAGGTCCGGACATGAATTTTTGTCATTTTTGGCAAACCCGCAAAAAATGAATTTTGTCGTTCCGACTAGCTCCAAGGTCTGGACTTATCAGTGCCAGTGATGAAAATCTGTACGTTGCACTTTGCTACAGCTGAAACCAACCACAAGTTGGCCACCTCCGTCACAACAACATACCAGTCGACGCCTCTCTTCGTCAACAAGTTATTTGTTATATTCACTAAATCCCAGAGATATTTCAAAGGTATGCAATACTTCTAGAATCACAACGAACTTTAGGTCTTTTGTAAGCCAGATCTGAGGGTCGAGAGATACCAAGTACCTCTGATTTGTCTGCTTTTAAGCTCAATTCAATATAGTGCTTTTGGTCTGCTGGTTCCTCAGCTTGAAGTACTACTGGCTTGCACTGGTACAAATCTCTGCAAATGATTTATTATTTTATGAAAACATTTAACACCTAATATTAGTTTAATTAATCAAAAACTAATTTTATTACTAAGAACTTGTTCAAATGTCCTGCAAAACTAACTCATATCCATTTTTTTTAGAATCATGAAAATATATTGTAATTTAATTCAAGATAACTTTCATTCAAATGCACAGTTAGAATTATCAACACTATACCTGGGGCATTGGTACCAATTTTAAATAAAAAACAATTTTATTCCTATAAAAGGATTGAATCAAATACAGTCAGTTTGCCTGTAATGCACTAGTTGCATTCCTGAAAAAGACAGTGTTATAGAAAAACTGCATTGTCGTAACCTCTAATTCTATGGGATTAAGGGGTTAGAGGGTAGTAGGTTCGAGAACACAAGCATCAATAACAAATCTGCTTTACAATTTGTTAAATTAGCTAAACAGCTACTCCTCGACTTACAACATACTCGACCTACGACCAGCCGGACATACGACCGCCTCAGTCATACCAAAATTTTGTCAAATTACGTATTTTCGAGTGCCAACGTTAGTGATTGAGCTGTGGACTGAAAAATTTTTGTTTGTAATTCCCTTTAAAATGGCTGGCAAGCTTAAAAGTGAGAGTTTTGTGGTGCTGAGAAGAAAAAGAGACACCCATTTTAGATTTTCTATGTATTATTTAAGCATTTTCAACTTACGACCTGGATTTGGGCCGGGGAGGAGCTGTAACTAGTTTTTTTTATCATGACTGTGTTTTTGTTTGATATTATCATTCATTATTAGAATAAAAACATGAAAAGGGGGAAAAATGTTTGTTACAGTGTGTTAGTCTACATTGTTAAGCGATACAAAATGGAGCTGTGAAGGAGGGTGCAGAACAAAAACGATTAAATAATACAAAATGGAATATGACTCGCTTAAATGCTTTTAATGCTAAAGCTATTTTAAATAAACTAAATTCAACCCTAAGAAATGTAAATAAGCTTATAAAAATGTTTTAACATTCACCACAAGAAAAAAAGATAGTTGTTTGAGATGAATTGTGTAGGAGCTGGAGTCAGTCTGATGACAGAGGTGAGGGTTCATACCACTTTATCATATCTAGTTTTTGTTCAAGAGTAATAGCATTTCATCGTTTTACTTCACTCCCACTACCATCACTAACTGAATACTTCACACCCTTGCCACTCATTGTAATTAAAAGCAATAAGTTGATACAGTACAGTACTTGTACTAAAATAAAGCACAGACCATAGTAACACATCATCTGATGCATATGGATGATAAACAAAGAATGCGGCGGTGGCAAATCCTGCCACTTGTTAAACACTTATTTCTACTTGAGTGACATAGTTCTGCTTATTTAATCGCATTAACTCCAAATCGCATCTGTCGCGTAGAAAATGTGTTTATAATACATTCATCTCTTTATAATCAAACCACTCTACGAAAACATGCATTATAGGAGAACTTACAGTAGCTCTGTATCATTTAATAAATAGCAAATGACTGGATCTCAGAAGTGTACTTACTACAAATGACAAAAATACAGTGTTCAGGTAGATTTTTTTTTTCTCACTTGGGTATTGCCCTCATCAAAGTAGCCTCTCCAATATAAAATAAATAAAATTACCAGTTTCAATTTAAAAAAAGACCAAAGGAAGTTGGAAAGTGCTTTTACACACGTGTCACATCAAGTCAATACAGTGCTGTTTTAATCATGCTTTGCTAAGCTCTTGATTGTGACAACCTCAAATATTTGCCCAAATTAGATAGAAGAGCAAGTAAACTACTAATCCTAATACCCTACTTCACTGGATTTGCAGGTCAAAGAGTACACTGATTTTGGAAATGAATTGCCTTGTGTGGAATTTAAACTAAGGCTGCTCAAATCCTTGGAAATCTTAATAAAATTATAAAAAAAGTGTGGAGTTTTCCCGTACAAAGCAAAATTTCATTTCAGCCAATTAAAAATTATCTTCAAGAGATCAATATCAAAGCTTCCCCATTATATTGGACCTACAGAGTTTCTAAGGCAAATATATGCCTCCTAGAAATTCACAAAATATACTCAGGTGGAGAGGGAATACAGTATATTCTTAATGAAAGGTACAACAGAGCTTAGAAAACTGTTGTAGACTCAGGACACATTTTACTCAGAAAAATATGTATGGGAAACAGACATTCCCCTCCATATAAAATGTCACAACTTGACTGACTTTTTAACCCCTAAATTGATACCATAATATTACTTGAGTAAAGGTTTAAACAATTTATGAGCTTTGGTGAAAATAAATTTCACAAAACTCAAATTAATGTGCAGAAACCACCATGATGGATAGATGGGGTAAATCCATAAATCTGCTCCACATTCATTGGCATTATATATTTGTCTAAATTATAAATAGTCATGGCAATATTGGATGACTTACTTATAAAATACAGTGAGTACAGATGTAGGTGGAAGGGAAGACTCAATCTGACTAAATATTCGCACTTGTTCACTGGAGATAAGTACTCGTAGATCTTCCTCTCCTTCCCGTAAAACTTCATATCCCAAGAAGCTGTTGGTAACACAATTTATTTTAATATGTACATAAAGAGAAATGCATCATTATTATTAACATTAAGCAAGCAATTACCTTTTCTGTACATACTGGTATAATGGTACTGTACACTCGCACCAAAAAGTATCGGTGAAGGGTGAGATCGACGAGTTCCGAAACAATACGTATACACTGTGATATGTCGGGAAGGTTGGTAAGTGTATCCTCATAACCCCCCCTTCCACTAGGTGTTGCCATATGGTTGACAATCAGGGCTGCCAACATACGGCTGGAACAACTCGCCTTTCCCAATACCTATCGTCACTGGTCTCAAAATGTTCACACTACAGTATGCACCGATACTTTTTGTTGCGAGTGTATGTGTATGTGTTACGAACCCCTCCACCGATTGTCTTCATCTACCTACCCAGCACCACGAGCAACGCCATCTAGGGACGAAACACGAGTATGGCTCGTCTTAGTTACCACTCCCGGGTTTCCCTTCTCCATATCCTGGTTGTTGCGTCACTTCCGCCTCGGTCTACTTTGTCAGCTCCAATTCGAGGAGAGGACACTTCACTCTGGGAAGCGACCACAGGATCACCTATCCTGGAAACCTACGGCACAGTGACTATTTACCGTCTTCTACCATACTCAGCCTTGCTCGTCAGCCATCTCAGCTCCTCACTTAAGTATTTGTAATCTTGTATTGCCTCTCCCCCCTCCACATTGCTTCACTATTGTTTTATGTTTTATTACTATGTATATACTGTTCATGTTTAGGTTAAGTTTGGTTAAGGGTAGTTTATAAGCTGAATATTTTGTTAAGGAATTTATGGTACTTTATTATATACAACAAAAACTCGCATCCTTTGTCTACCCTTTTTTTAGTCCGATTGTCTTTGTTTTTTTTTTGTTGTTACCTGTTGGGATCTGGGTAGACGTATAACTATATTCTAAATCCCCAACTCGTAACAGTATGTGTGTGTGTGTGTGTGTATGTGTGCAGAAAAGGTTGACAAGTGCACCCACTGCCATAGATCTAAACATAGAAAGTGCAGGTGGAGGGTATATTAATAAGTGGTGATATGAGCTAAATGCAGTACTACAGCACTCATTCCTTATAATGGAATTCCTTTTAGTGGAACAAATTTGTGCCAGCATTTGCTTCTCCATCTAGTGGAGCCTTCTGCTAAATAGAGAGAGTTTCTGGTAGCACACAAGTGGGCTTGCATCGTTTGATCATTGCAGATTATGATTGCCCCAGATCTGGATAGTAAGACATTCTGGGAATACAGGTAGTACCCGACTTATGACAGGGATATGCTCCGGGACCCTGATCGTAAGTAGATTTGTTTCAAAGTCAGAACAGTGTTAATTCCATAGTTTAGGTTAGGTTAAAGCACAACCCTGTTCATACAAAACAACAATAATATCTTGTACATAACAAATGTTAAACAGCATAGAATAATGAAAATAATGTAAAAAAGGGGATTTTAATTACGTACCAATTTTTTTGATGAATATATTGGGATCCCGTTCGTAAGTGCGGATTATCGTTACTCAGGGACTGCCTGTTTGTGCCATTTTTGGAATAGATGAAATGGAAGTAATGTAGCTCTTATATAATCTAAAACTTATTCTTTGAATGAAAACTTATTTGACAAGGATTTTTATGATGATGCCTCTGATATCACTGAGTGACAGTGATAATATAATTATTGAACACATTGAGTGACGATGGTGTTAGTAGTACCTGTATATCAGAACTTGTAATATACACAGGTAAATCAACGTAAAAAAATTTCACCTCTGGGTGCCGGGTTCAAACCCAGGCCACCACAGTTGGCAGTCAGGCAGCTTATTCACTGGACCATCTTGGGCTTAAAAGCTCCCTTACTTTAACTACTCACTGTAGCTCAAGGTTCCCTGCCCACCACTGTGAGCCTCGAAGGCCTTTAATTAAATTCCCGACACAACGGTGTTGTCAATATCCAGTGTGTCACTGGTTGCACCAGTGAGTGAAATAAGTGTATAAACCTTTATTCACAGCATCTGTTCTAATTGTGTTAGAAAGATGAATTTCACCATAATGATCCTGAATAAATTCTCTACAAGGCTATTCCAATAAAAGCTACTTAAACAAAATATTTCAACATGATATAATGATGGAGACCATTCTTTTATGAAAAAAATGTTAAAAATGTTAATACCGGAGTCTATAAAATCAGTTCTAATTAAATTTGAAACACCATTTTTTTAACCCATATAATCCCAAATAGTTTTTCTAAAAGATTGGTTAAAAAAAGTATAAAAAAAATAATATAATAAATAAATAAATCTATTAGTTACGGGTGTGTGAGGCATGGATTGGAGCCGTGTGTCAAAGCCAAGATGATGGAATTTTCCATCCTGCACTGGGAAAAGTTTTCCACTATTCTAAATGACGTATCTCAAACGAAGATGTATTTATTTACTTTAGCAAACACCTCTGCACATGTAAAATATATTGTAAATAAACAAAATATATACCATTATGTACTGTACTGTATATACTGTACTCACCAGCAGATGCTGTCATTTTGAGTGTACAGTAGGTATACTCCCCACTCTGCTGATAGTAATACGCAGCTGTAATAACTTTTTACATCTTAACACTTGCGATGGAAACAGAGTAGGGGATTAGTGGGACTCATGTTACTGACCTGACCTGATGCAATGTCAGGTCACTCATTGTATATAAACTCTTCCCTCATTTGCAGTGGTAGGGTGGAGGATTAGTGGTCTCATATTATTGACCTTCTGATGCAATATCAGGTCACCCATTTTCGGTTTGGGGGATTAGTGGGTCTCGTAACCAGAAGATGTCTTGAATAAAGATGAAAGCGAAGGTGCTCCAGTGTTTCCCATTTATCGAATGTACAGTGCAGTATAAGTAACTGTAATCACTTTTTTTGCCATAATACTGCTTTAACACTGTATTCTTGACTGATTGTGTCCTGGTACAGTAACGTACAGTACTGCACAACACAAATTGTATGCAAACAACAGTAGCTAGTGAGGGAACAACCTTCTCCAATGGCAGCAGAATATGAACTAAGCTATCCAAGCAGCTAGGCCACCCAAGAGCCTGTTCAGCAATTCATACCTTTGAAATATCTCTGGGATTTAGTGAATATAACAAATAACTTGTTGACGAAGAGAGGCGTCGACTGGTATGTTGTTGTGACGGAGGTGGCCAACCTGTGGTTGGTTTCAGCTGTAGCAAAGTGGAACGAACAGATTTTCATCACTGGCACTGATAAGTCCTGACCTTGGAGCTAGTCTGGCCAGGTGGCCCAGGGTTATGGCCAGAGCTATGGCCAGCCAAGCTGCCGGTAACTATAAGTACTAAGTCAGCAATACTTCGAATGGGGATGCAGTGCCCTCAGAGATGTAACCGTATGTTTAGTAGTAATGAAGTACAGTCATGTGAGATGAGACTTCGTACAGAGAGGTTGCGCCGACATGCCACTCACCATGAATCCTCACCAACATTCACTGTGAAACTTGTGGACTCTGGCGAATTAACCCTTAAGAGTTTCTAAGTGCATTGACCAAGGAGGTAAGTTTAAGTGTATTTAATAGTGAAACCTTTCACAATAACTAGCCATCTCCTTTGATATGCATGGAGTTTATTTTGTTAATAAATGTAAATATTGTAGTGTAATTTGATATTTACATTATCCTGTGATAACTTTACACCACTTATGAGTAATAATATACACAGTGAATATATAAATATTGGAAGCATAATGTGTTGTCTAATGGTAGACCCTGCTGCCATATGGCATCACAAAAATTGTGAGCAAGTCCCAGGTTGCTGATTTGATAATTAAGGTCCGGACATGAATTTTTGTCATTTTTGGCAAACCCGCAAAAAATGAATTTTTGTCATTTTTGGCGAACCCGCAAATAATGAATTTTTCGTAAGGTCCGGACATGAATTTTTGTCATTTTTGGCAAACCCACAAAAAATGAATTTTTCGTAAGGTCCGGACATGAATTTTTGTCATTTTTGGCGAACCCGCAAAAAAAGAATTTTTCGTAAGGTCCGGACATGAATTTTTGTCATTTTTGGCGAACCCGCAAAAAAAGAATTTTTCGTAAGGTCCGGACATGAATTTTTGTCATTTTTGGCAAACCCGCAAAATATGAATTTTTCGTAAGGTCCGGACCTGTCGTTCCGGCACTTTTGTCGAACCGGCCAAAAAAGAATTTTTCGTAAGGTCCGGACATGAATTTTTGTCATTTTTGGCAAACCCGCAAAAAATGAATTTTTCGTAAGGTCCGGACATGAATTTTTGTCATTTTTGGCAAACCCGCAAAAAATGAATTTTTCGTAAGGTCCGGACCTGTCGTTCCGGCACTTTTGTCGAACCGGCCAAAAAAGAATTTTTCGTAAGGTCCGGACATGAATTTTTGTCATTTTTGGCAAACCAGCAAAAAATGAATTTTTCGTAAGGTCCGGACCTGTCGTTCCGGCATTTTTGTCGAACCGGCCAAAAAAGAATTTTTCGTAAGGTACGGACATGAATTTTTGTCATTTTTGGCAAACCCGCAAAAAATGAATTTTTCGTAAGGTCCGGACCTGTCGTTCCGGCACTTTTGTCGAACCGGCCAAAAAAGAATTTTTCGTAAGGTCCGGACATGAATTTTTGTCATTTTTGGCAAACCCGCAAAAAATGAATTTTTCGTAAGGTCCGGACATGAATTTTTGTCATTTTTGGCGAACCCGCAAAAAAAGAATTTTTCGTAAGGTCCGGACATGAATTTTTGTCATTTTCGGCGAACCCGCAAAAAAAGAATTTTTCGTAAGGTCCGGACATGAATTTTTGTCATTTTTGGCGAACCCGCAAAAAAGAATTTTTCGTAAGGTCCGGACATGAATTTTTGTCATTTTTGGCGAACCCGCAAAAAAAGAATTTTTCGTAAGGTCCGGACATGAATTTTTGTCATTTTTGGCGAACCCGCAAAAAAGAATTTTTCGTAAGGTCCGGACATGAATTTTTGTCATTTTTGGCGAACCCGCAAAAAAAGAATTTTTCGTAAGGTCCGGACATGAATTTTTGTCATTTTTGGCGAACCCGCAAAAAAAGAATTTTTCGTAAGGTCCGGACATGAATTTTTGTCATTTTTGGCAAACCCGCAAAAAATGAATTTTTCGTTAGGTCCGGACCTGTCGTTCCGGCACTTTTGTCGAACCGGCCAAAAAAGAATTTTTCGTAAGGTCCGGACATGAATTTTTGTCATTTTTGGCAAACCAGCAAAAAATGAATTTTTCGTAAGGTCCGGACATGAATTTTTGTCATTTTTGGCGAACCCGCAAAAAAAGAATTTTTCGTAAGGTCCGGACATGAATTTTTGTCATTTTTGGCGAACCCGCAAAAAAAGAATTTTTCGTAAGGTCCGGACATGAATTTTTGTCATTTTTGGCAAACCCGCAAAAAATGAATTTTTCGTAAGGTCCGGACATGAATTTTTGTCATTTTTGGCGAACCCGCAAAAAAAGAATTTTTCGTAAGGTCCGGACATGAATTTTTGTCATTTTTGGCAAACCCGCAAAAAATGAATTTTTCGTAAGGTCCGGACATGAATTTTTGTCATTTTTGGCAAACCCGCAAAAAATGAATTTTTCGTAAGGTCCGGACATGAATTTTTGTCATTTTTGGCGAACCCGCAAAAAAGAATTTTTCGTAAGGTCCGGACATGAATTTTTGTCATTTTTGGCGAACCCGCAAAAAAAGAATTTTTCGTAAGGTCCGGACATGAATTTTTGTCATTTTTGGCAAACCCGCAAAAAAAGAATTTTT
The DNA here is from genome assembly GCA_958450375.1 of Homarus gammarus. Taxonomy (NCBI): domain Eukaryota; kingdom Metazoa; phylum Arthropoda; class Malacostraca; order Decapoda; family Nephropidae; genus Homarus; species Homarus gammarus. The sequence goes on along the minus strand of CAUDMG010002183.1, from coordinate 176,015 downwards.
CGTAAGGTCCGGACATGAATTTTTGTCATTTTTGGCAAACCCGCAAAAAATGAATTTTTCGTAAGGTCCGGACCTGTCGTTCCGGCACTTTTGTCGAACCGGCCAAAAAAGAATTTTTCGTAAGGTCCGGACATGAATTTTTGTCATTTTTGGCAAACCCGCAAAAAATGAATTTTTCGTAAGGTCCGGACCTGTCGTTCCGGCATTTTTGTCGAACCGGCCAAAAAAGAATTTTTCGTAAGGTACGGACATGAATTTTTGTCATTTCTGGCAAACCCGCAAAAAATGAATTTTTCGTAAGGTCCGGACATGAATTTTTGTCATTTTTGGCAAACCCGCAAAAAATGAATTTTTCGTAAGGTCCGGACATGAATTTTTGTCATTTTTGGCGAACCCGCAAAAAAAGAATTTTTCGTAAGGTCCGGACATGAATTTTTGTCATTTTTGGCGAACCCGCAAAAAAAGAATTTTTCGTAAGGTCCGGACATGAATTTTTGTCATTTTTGGCGAACCCGCAAAAAAAGAATTTTTCGTAAGGTCCGGACATGAATTTTTGTCATTTTTGGCAAACCCGCAAAAAATGAATTTTTCGTAAGGTCCGGACATGAATTTTTGTCATTTTTGGCAAACCCGCAAAAAATGAATTTTTCGTAAGGTCCGGACCTGTCGTTCCGGCACTTTTGTCGAACCGGCCAAAAAAGAATTTTTCGTAAGGTCCGGACATGAATTTTTGTCATTTTTGGCAAACCCGCAAAAAATGAATTTTTCGTAAGGTCCGGACATGAATTTTTGTCATTTTTGGCAAACCCGCAAAAAATGAATTTTTCGTAAGGTCCGGACATGAATTTTTGTCATTTTTGGCGAACCCGCAAAAAAAGAATTTTTCGTAAGGTCCGGACATGAATTTTTGTCATTTTCGGCGAACCCGCAAAAAAAGAATTTTTCGTAAGGTCCGGACATGAATTTTTGTCATTTTTGGCGAACCCGCAAATAAAGAATTTTTCGTAAGGTCCGGACATGAATTTTTGTCATTTTTGGCGAACCCGCAAAAAAAGAATTTTTCGTAAGGTCCGGACATGAATTTTTGTCATTTTTGGCGAACCCGCAAAAAAAGAATTTTTCGTAAGGTCCGGACATGAATTTTTGTCATTTTTGGCAAACCCGCAAAAAATGAATTTTTCGTTAGGTCCGGACCTGTCGTTCCGGCACTTTTGTCGAACCGGCCAAAAAAGAATTTTTCGTAAGGTCCGGACATGAATTTTTGTCATTTTTGGCAAACCAGCAAAAAATGAATTTTTCGTAAGGTCCGGACATGAATTTTTGTCATTTTTGGCGAACCCGCAAAAAAAGAATTTTTCGTAAGGTCCGGACATGAATTTTTGTCATTTTTGGCGAACCCGCAGAAAAAGAATTTTTCGTAAGGTCCGGACATGAATTTTTGTCATTTTTGGCGAACCCGCAAAAAAAGAATTTTTCGTAAGGTCCGGACATGAATTTTTGTCATTTTTGGCAAACCCGCAAAAAATGAATTTTTCGTAAGGTCCGGACATGAATTTTTGTCATTTTTGGCGAACCCGCAAAAAAAGAATTTTTCGTAAGGTCCGGACATGAATTTTTGTCATTTTTGGCAAACCCGCAAAAAATGAATTTTTCGTAAGGTCCGGACATGAATTTTTGTCATTTTTGGCAAACCCGCAAAAAATGAATTTTTCGTAAGGTCCGGACCTGTCGTTCCGGCACTTTTGTCGAACCGGCCAAAAAAGAATTTTTCGTAAGGTCCGGACATGAATTTTTGTCATTTTTGGCGAACCCGCAAATAATGAATTTTTCGTAAGGTCCGGACATGAATTTTTGTCATTTTTGGCAAACCCGCAAAAAATGAATTTTTCGTAAGGTCCGGACATGAATTTTTGTCATTTTTGGCGAACCCGCAAAAAAAGAATTTTTCGTAAGGTCCGGACATGAATTTTTGTCATTTTTGGCGAACCCGCAAAAAAAGAATTTTTCGTAAGGTCCGGACATGAATTTTTGTCATTTTTGGCGAACCCGCAAAAAAAGAATTTTTCGTAAGGTCCGGACATGAATTTTTGTCATTTTTGGCAAACCCGCAAAAAATGAATTTTTCGTAAGGTCCGGACATGAATTTTTGTCATTTTTGGCGAACCCGCAAAAAAAGAATTTTTCGTAAGGTCCGGACATGAATTTTTGTCATTTTTGGCAAACCAGCAAAAAATGAATTTTTCGTAAGGTCCGGACATGAATTTTTGTCATTTTTGGCGAACCCGCAAAAAAAGAATTTTTCGTAAGGTCCGGACATGTATTTTTGTCATTTTTGGCGAACCCGCAAAAAAAGAATTTTTCGTAAGGTCCGGACATGAATTTTTGTCATTTTTGGCGAACCCGCAAAAAAAGAAATTTTCGTAAGGTCCGGACATGAATTTTTGTCATTTTTGGCGAACTCGCAAAAAATGAATTTTTCGTAAGGTCCGGACATGAATTTTTGTCATTTTTGGCAAACCAGCAAAAAAAGAATTTTTCGTAAGGTCCGGACATGAATTTTTGTCATTTTTGACGAACCCGCAAAAAATGAATTTTTCGTAAGGTCCGGACCTGTCGTTCCGGCACTTTTGTCGAACCGGCCAAAAAAGAATTTTTCGTAAGGTCCGGACATGAATTTTTGTCATTTTTGGCAAACCCGCAAAAAATGAATTTTTCGTAAGGTCCGGACATGAATTTTTGTCATTTTGGCGAACCCGCAAAAAAAGAATTTTTCGTAAGGTCCGGACATGAATTTTTGTCATTTTTGGCGAACCCGCAAAAAAAGAATTTTTCGTAAGGTCCGGACATGAATTTTTGTCATTTTTGGCGAACCCGCAAAAAAAGAATTTTTCGTAAGGTCCGGACATGAATTTTTGTCATTTTTGGCAAACCCGCAAAAAATGAATTTTTCGTAAGGTCCGGACATGAATTTTTGTCATTTTTGGCGAACCCGCAAAAAATGAATTTTTCGTAAGGTCCGGACATGAATTTTTGTCATTTTTGGCAAACCCGCAAAAAAAGAATTTTTCGTAAGGTCCGGACATGAATTTTTGTCATTTTGGCAAACCCGCAAAAAATGAATTTTTCGTAAGGTCCGGACATGAATTTTTGTCATTTTTGGCGAACCCGCAAAAAAGAATTTTTCGTAAGGTCCGGACATGAATTTTTGTCATTTTTGGCGAACCCGCAAAAAAGAATTTTTCGTAAGGTCCGGACATGAATTTTTGTCATTTTTGGCAAACCCGCAAAAAAAGAATTTTTCGTAAGGTCCGGACATGAATTTTTGTCATTTTTGGCAAACCCGCAAAAAATGAATTTTTCGTAAGGTCCGGACCTGTCGTTCCGGCACTTTTGTCGAACCGGCCAAAAAAGAATTTTTCGTAAGGTCCGGACATGAATTTTTGTCATTTTTGGCAAACCCGCAAAAAATGAATTTTTCGTAAGGTCCGGACCTGTCGTTCCGGCATTTTTGTCGAACCGGCCAAAAAAGAATTTTTCGTAAGGTCCGGACATGAATTTTTGTCATTTTTGGCAAACCCGCAAAAAATGAATTTTTCGTAAGGTCCGGACCTGTCGTTCCGGCATTTTTGTCGAACCGGCCAAAAAAGAATTTTTCGTAAGGTCCGGACATGAATTTTTGTCATTTTTGGCGAACCCGCAAAAAAAGAATTTTTCGTAAGGTCCGGACATGAATTTTTGTCATTTTTGGCGAACCCGCAAAAAAAGAATTTTTCGTAAGGTCCGGACATGAATTTTTGTCATTTTTGGCAAACCCGCAAAAAATGAATTTTTCGTAAGGTCCGGACATGAATTTTTGTCATTTTTGGCAAACCCGCAAAAAATGAATTTTTCGTAAGGTCCGGACCTGTCGTTCCGGCACTTTTGTCGAACCGGCCAAAAAAGAATTTTTCGTAAGGTCCGGACATGAATTTTTGTCATTTTTGGCAAACCCGCAAAAAATGAATTTTTCGTAAGGTCCGGACATGAATTTTTGTCATTTTTGGCAAACCCGCAAAAAATGAATTTTTCGTAAGGTCCGGACATGAATTTTTGTCATTTTTGGCGAACCCGCAAAAAAAGAATTTTTCGTAAGGTCCGGACATGAATTTTTGTCATTTTCGGCGAACCCGCAAAAAAAGAATTTTTCGTAAGGTCCGGACATGAATTTTTGTCATTTTTGGCGAACCCGCAAATAAAGAATTTTTCCTAAGGTCCGGACATGAATTTTTGTCATTTTTGGCGAACCCGCAAAAAAAGAATTTTTCGTAAGGTCCGGACATGAATTTTTGTCATTTTTGGCGAACCCGCAAAAAAAGAATTTTTCGTAAGGTCCGGACATGAATTTTTGTCATTTTTGGCAAACCCGCAAAAAATGAATTTTTCGTTAGGTCCGGACCTGTCGTTCCGGCACTTTTGTCGAACCGGCCAAAAAAGAATTTTTCGTAAGGTCCGGACATGAATTTTTGTCATTTTTGGCAAACCAGCAAAAAATGAATTTTTCGTAAGGTCCGGACATGAATTTTTGTCATTTTTGGCGAACCCGCAAAAAAAGAATTTTTCGTAAGGTCCGGACATGAATTTTTGTCATTTTTGGCGAACCCGCAGAAAAAGAATTTTTCGTAAGGTCCGGACATGAATTTTTGTCATTTTTGGCGAACCCGCAAAAAAAGAATTTTTCGTAAGGTCCGGACATGAATTTTTGTCATTTTTGGCAAACCCGCAAAAAATGAATTTTTCGTAAGGTCCGGACATGAATTTTTGTCATTTTTGGCGAACCCGCAAAAAAAGAATTTTTCGTAAGGTCCGGACATGAATTTTTGTCATTTTTGGCAAACCCGCAAAAAATGAATTTTTCGTAAGGTCCGGACATGAATTTTTGTCATTTTTGGCAAACCCGCAAAAAATGAATTTTTCGTAAGGTCCGGACCTGTCGTTCCGGCACTTTTGTCGAACCGGCCAAAAAAGAATTTTTCGTAAGGTCCGGACATGAATTTTTGTCATTTTTGGCGAACCCGCAAAAAATGAATTTTTCGTAAGGTCCGGACATGAATTTTTGTCATTTTTGGCAAACCCGCAAAAAATGAATTTTTCGTAAGGTCCGGACATGAATTTTTGTCATTTTTGGCGAACCCGCAAAAAAAGAATTTTTCGTAAGGTCCGGACATGAATTTTTGTCATTTTTGGCGAACCCGCAAAAAAAGAATTTTTCGTAAGGTCCGGACATGAATTTTTGTCATTTTTGGCGAACCCGCAAAAAAAGAATTTTTCGTAAGGTCCGGACATGAATTTTTGTCATTTTTGGCAAACCCGCAAAAAATGAATTTTTCGTAAGGTCCGGACATGAATTTTTGTCATTTTTGGCGAACCCGCAAAAAAAGAATTTTTCGTAAGGTCCGGACATGAATTTTTGTCATTTTTGGCGAACCCGCAAAAAAAGAATTTTTCGTAAGGTCCGGACATGAATTTTTGTCATTTTTGGCAAACCAGCAAAAAATGAATTTTTCGTAAGGTCCGGACATGAATTTTTGTCATTTTTGGCGAACCCGCAAAAAAGAATTTTTCGTAAGGTCCGGACATGAATTTTTGTCATTTTTGGCGAACCCGCAAAAAAGAATTTTTCGTAAGGTCCGGACATGAATTTTTGTCATTTTTGGCGAACCCGCAAAAAAAGAATTTTTCGTAAGGTCCGGACATGAATTTTTGTCATTTTTGGCAAACCCGCAAAAAAAGAATTTTTCGTAAGGTCCGGACATGAATTTTTGTCATTTTTGGCAAACCCGCAAAAAATGAATTTTTCGTAAGGTCCGGACCTGTCGTTCCGGCACTTTTGTCGAACCGGCCAAAAAAGAATTTTTCGTAAGGTCCGGACATGAATTTTTGTCATTTTTGGCAAACCAGCAAAAAATGAATTTTTCGTAAGGTCCGGACATGAATTTTTGTCATTTTTGGCGAACCCGCAAAAAAAGAATTTTTCGTAAGGTCCGGACATGAATTTTTGTCATTTTTGGCGAACCCGCAAAAAAAGAATTTTTCGTAAGGTCCGGACATGAATTTTTGTCATTTTTGGCGAACCCGCAAAAAAAGAATTTTTCGTAAGGTCCGGACATGAATTTTTGTCATTTTTGGCGAACCCGCAAAAAAAGAATTTTTCGTAAGGTCCGGACATGAATTTTTGTCATTTTTGGCGAACCCGCAAAAAAGAATTTTTCGTAAGGTCCGGACATGAATTTTTGTCATTTTTGGCGAACCCGCAAAAAAGAATTTTTCGTAAGGTCCGGACATGAATTTTTGTCATTTTTGGCGAACCCGCAAAAAAAGAATTTTTCGTAAGGTCCGGACATGAATTTTTGTCATTTTTGGCAAACCCGCAAAAAATGAATTTTTCGTAAGGTCCGGACCTGTCGTTCCGGCACTTTTGGCGAACCGACCAAAAAAGAATTTTTCGTAAGGTCCGGACATGAATTTTTGTCATTTTTGGCGAACCCGCAAAAAAGAATTTTTCGTAAGGTCCGGACATGAATTTTTGTCATTTTTGGCGAACCCGCAAAAAAAGAATTTTTCGTAAGGTCCGGACATGAATTTTTGTCATTTTTGGCGAACCCGCAAAAAAGAATTTTTCGTAAGGTCCGGACATGAATTTTTGTCATTTTTGGCGAACCCGCAAAAAAAGAATTTTTCGTAAGGTCCGGACATGAATTTTTGTCATTTTTGGCGAACCCGCAAAAAAGAATTTTTCGTAAGGTCCGGACATGAATTTTTGTCATTTTTGGCGAACCCGCAAAAAAAGAATTTTTCGTAAGGTCCGGACATGAATTTTTGTCATTTTTGGCGAACCCGCAAAAAAAGAATTTTTCGTAAGGTCCGGACATGAATTTTTGTCATTTTTGGCAAACCCGCAAAAAATGAATTTTTCGTAAGGTCCGGACCTGTCGTTCCGGCACTTTTGTCGAACCGGCCAAAAAAGAATTTTTCGTAAGGTCCGGACATGAATTTTTGTCATTTTTGGCAAACCCGCAAAAAATGAATTTTTCGTAAGGTCCGGACATGAATTTTTGTCATTTTTGGCGAACCCGCAAAAAAAGAATTTTTCGTAAGGTCCGGACATGAATTTTTGTCATTTTTGGCGAACCCGCAAAAAAGAATTTTTCGTAAGGTCCGGACATGAATTTTTGTCATTTTTGGCGAACCCGCAAAAAAAGAATTTTTCGTAAGGTCCGGACATGAATTTTTGTCATTTTTGGCAAACCCGCAAAAAATGAATTTTTCGTAAGGTCCGGACATGAATTTTTGTCATTTTTGGCGAACCCGCAAAAAAAGAATTTTTCGTAAGGTCCGGACATGAATTTTTGTCATTTTTGGCAAACCCGCAAAAAATGAATTTTTCGTAAGGTCCGGACATGAATTTTTGTCATTTTTGGCAAACCCGCAAAAAATGAATTTTTCGTAAGGTCCGGACCTGTCGTTCCGGCACTTTTGTCGAACCGGCCAAAAAAGAATTTTTCGTAAGGTCCGGACATGAATTTTTGTCATTTTTGGCGAACCCGCAAAAAATGAATTTTTCGTAAGGTCCGGACATGAATTTTTGTCATTTTTGGCAAACCCGCAAAAAATGAATTTTTCGTAAGGTCCGGACATGAATTTTTGTCATTTTTGGCGAACCCGCAAAAAAAGAATTTTTCGTAAGGTCCGGACATGAATTTTTGTCATTTTTGGCGAACCCGCAAAAAAGAATTTTTCGTAAGGTCCGGACATGAATTTTTGTCATTTTTGGCGAACCCGCAAAAAAAGAATTTTTCGTAAGGTCCGGACATGAATTTTTGTCATTTTTGGCAAACCCGCAAAAAATGAATTTTTCGTAAGGTCCGGACATGAATTTTTGTCATTTTTGGCGAACCCGCAAAAAAAGAATTTTTCGTAAGGTCCGGACATGAATTTTTGTCATTTTTGGCAAACCAGCAAAAAATGAATTTTTCGTAAGGTCCGGACATGAATTTTTGTCATTTTTGGCGAACCCGCAAAAAAAGAATTTTTCGTAAGGTCCGGACATGAATTTTTGTCATTTTTGGCGAACCCGCAAAAAAAGAATTTTTCGTAAGGTCCGGACATGAATTTTTGTCATTTTTGGCGAACCCGCAAAAAAAGAATTTTTCGTAAGGTCCGGACATGAATTTTTGTCATTTTTGGCGAACCCGCAAAAAATGAATTTTTCGTAAGGTCCGGACATGAATTTTTGTCATTTTTGGCAAACCCGCAAAAAAAGAATTTTTCGTAAGGTCCGGACATGAATTTTTGTCATTTTTGGCGAACCCGCAAAAAAAGAATTTTTCGTAAGGTCCGGACATGAATTTTTGTCATTTTTGGCGAACCCGCAAAAAAAGAATTTTTCGTAAGGTCCGGACATGAATTTTTGTCATTTTTGGCGAACCCGCAAAAAAAGAATTTTTCGTAAGGTCCGGACATGAATTTTTGTCATTTTTGGCAAACCCGCAAAAAAGAATTTTTCGTAAGGTCCGGACATGAATTTTTGTCATTTTTGGCGAACCCGCAAAAAAAGAATTTTTCGTAAGGTCCGGACATGAATTTTTGTCATTTTTGGCAAACCCGCAAAAAATGAATTTTTCGTAAGGTCCGGACATGAATTTTTGTCATTTATGGCAAACCCGCAAAAAATGAATTTTTCGTAAGGTCCGGACCTGTCGTTCCGGCATTTTTGTCGAACCAGCCAAAAAAGAATTTTTCGTAAGGTCCGGACATGAATTTTTGTCATTTTTGGCAAACCCGCAAAAAATGAATTTTTCGTAAGGTCCGGACATGAATTTTTGTCATTTTTGGCAAACCCGCAAAAAATGAATTTTTCGTAAGGTCCGGACATGAATTTTTGTCATTTTTGGCGAACCCGCAAAAAAGAATTTTTCGTAAGGTCCGGACATGAATTTTTGTCATTTTTGGCGAACCCGCAAAAAAAGAATTTTTCGTAAGGTCCGGACATGAATTTTTGTCATTTTTGGCAAACCCGCAAAAAAAGAATTTTTCGTAAGGTCCGGACATGAATTTTTGTCATTTTTGGCAAACCCGCAAAAAATGAATTTTTCGTAAGGTCCGGACCTGTCGTTCGGCACTTTTGTCGAACCGGCCAAAAAAGAATTTTTCGTAAGGTCCGGACATGAATTTTTGTCATTTTTGGCAAACCCGCAAAAAATGAATTTTTCGTAAGGTCCGGACATGTCGTTCGGTCATTTTTGTCGAACCGGCCAAAAAAGAATTTTTCGTAAGGTCCGGACATGAATTTTTGTCATTTTTGGCAAACCCGCAAAAAATGAATTTTTCGTAAGGTCCGGACCTGTCGTTCCGGCACTTTTGGCGAACCGGCCAAAAAAGAATTTTTCGTAAGGTCCGGACATGAATTTTTGTCATTTTTGGCAAACCCGCAAAAAATGAATTTTTCGTAAGGTCCGGACCTGTCGTTCCGGCATTTTTGTCGAACCGGCCAAAAAAGAATTTTTCGTAAGGTCCGGACATGAATTTTTGTCATTTTTGGCGAACCCGCAAAAAAAGAATTTTTCGTAAGGTCCGGACATGAATTTTTGTCATTTTTGGCGAACCCGCAAAAAAAGAATTTTTCGTAAGGTCCGGACATGAATTTTTGTCATTTTTGGCGAACCCGCAAAAAATGAATTTTTCGTAAGGTCCGGACATGAATTTTTGTCATTTTTGGCAAACCCGCAAAAAATGAATTTTTCGTAAGGTCCGGACCTGTCGTTCCGGCACTTTTGTCGAACCGGCCAAAAAAGAATTTTTCGTAAGGTCCGGACATGAATTTTTGTCATTTTTGGCGAACCCGCAAAAAAAGAATTTTTCGTAAGGTCCGGACATGAATTTTTGTCATTTTTGGCGAACCCGCAAAAAATGAATTTTTCGTAAGGTCCGGACATGAATTTTTGTCATTTTTGGCGAACCCGCAAAAAAAGAATTTTTCGTAAGGTCCGGACATGAATTTTTGTCATTTTTGGCGAACCCGCAAAAAAAGAATTTTTCGTAAGGTCCGGACATGAATTTTTGTCATTTTTGGCGAACCCGCAAAAAAGAATTTTTCGTAAGGTCCGGACATGAATTTTTGTCATTTTTGGCGAACCCGCAAAAAAAGAATTTTTCGTAAGGTCCGGACATGAATTTTTGTCATTTTTGGCGAACCCGCAAAAAAAGAATTTTTCGTAAGGTCCGGACATGAATTTTTGTCATTTTTGGCAAACCCGCAAAAAATGAATTTTTCGTAAGGTCCGGACCTGTCGTTCGGCATTTTTGGCGAACCGGCAAAAAAGAATTTTTCGTAAGGTCCGGACATGAATTTTTGTCATTTTTGGCAAACCCGCAAAAAATGAATTTTTCGTAAGGTCCGGACATGAATTTTTGTCATTTTTGGCGAACCCGCAAAAAAAGAATTTTTCGTAAGGTCCGGACATGAATTTTTGTCATTTTTGGCGAACCCGCAAAAAAGAATTTTTCGTAAGGTCCGGACATGAATTTTTGTCATTTTTGGCGAACCCGCAAAAAAAGAATTTTTCGTAAGGTCCGGACATGAATTTTTGTCATTTTTGGCAAACCCGCAAAAAATGAATTTTTCGTAAGGTCCGGACATGAATTTTTGTCATTTTTGGCGAACCCGCAAAAAAAGAATTTTTCGTAAGGTCCGGACATGAATTTTTGTCATTTTTGGCAAACCCGCAAAAAATGAATTTTTCGTAAGGTCCGGACATGAATTTTTGTCATTTTTGGCAAACCCGCAAAAAATGAATTTTTCGTAAGGTCCGGACCTGTCGTTCCGGCACTTTTGTCGAACCGGCCAAAAAAGAATTTTTCGTAAGGTCCGGACATGAATTTTTGTCATTTTTGGCGAACCCGCAAAAAATGAATTTTTCGTAAGGTCCGGACATGAATTTTTGTCATTTTTGGCGAACCCGCAAAAAAGAATTTTTCGTAAGGTCCGGACATGAATTTTTGTCATTTTTGGCGAACCCGCAAAAAAAGAATTTTTCGTAAGGTCCGGACATGAATTTTTGTCATTTTTGGCAAACCCGCAAAAAATGAATTTTTCGTAAGGTCCGGACATGAATTTTTGTCATTTTTGGCGAACCCGCAAAAAAAGAATTTTTCGTAAGGTCCGGACATGAATTTTTGTCATTTTTGGCAAACCAGCAAAAAATGAATTTTTCGTAAGGTCCGGACATGAATTTTTGTCATTTTTGGCGAACCCGCAAAAAAGAATTTTTCGTAAGGTCCGGACATGAATTTTTGTCATTTTTGGCGAACCCGCAAAAAAAGAATTTTTCGTAAGGTCCGGACATGAATTTTTGTCATTTTTGGCGAACCCGCAAAAAAAGAATTTTTCGTAAGGTCCGGACATGAATTTTTGTCATTTTTGGCGAACCCGCAAAAAATGAATTTTTCGTAAGGTCCGGACATGAATTTTTGTCATTTTTGGCAAACCCGCAAAAAAAGAATTTTTCGTAAGGTCCGGACATGAATTTTTGTCATTTTTGGCGAACCCGCAAAAAATGAATTTTTCGTAAGGTCCGGACCTGTCGTTCCGGCACTTTTGGCGAACCGGCCAAAAAAGAATTTTTCGTAAGGTCCGGACATGAATTTTTGTCATTTTTGGCAAACCAGCAAAAAATGAATTTTTCGTAAGGTCCGGACATGAATTTTTGTCATTTTTGGCGAACCCGCAAAAAAAGAATTTTTCGTAAGGTCCGGACATGAATTTTTGTCATTTTTGGCGAACCCGCAAAAAAAGAATTTTTCGTAAGGTCCGGACATGAATTTTTGTCATTTTTGGCGAACCCGCAAAAAAAGAATTTTTCGTAAGGTCCGGACATGAATTTTTGTCATTTTTGGCGAACCCGCAAAAAAAGAATTTTTCGTAAGGTCCGGACATGAATTTTTGTCATTTTTGGCAAACCCGCAAAAAATGAATTTTTCGTAAGGTCCGGACATGAATTTTTGTCATTTTTGGCAAACCCGCAAAAAATGAATTTTTCGTAAGGTCCGGACCTGTCGTTCCGGCATTTTTGTCGAACCAGCCAAAAAAGAATTTTTCGTAAGGTACGGACATGAATTTTTGTCATTTTTGGCAAACCCGCAAAAAATGAATTTTTCGTAAGGTCCGGACCTGTCGTTCCGGCACTTTTGTCGAACCGGCCAAAAAAGAATTTTTCGTAAGGTCCGGACATGAATTTTTGTCATTTTTGGCGAACCCGCAAAAAATGAATTTTTCGTAAGGTCCGGACATGAATTTTTGTCATTTTTGGCAAACCCGCAAAAAATGAATTTTTCGTAAGGTCCGGACATGAATTTTTGTCATTTTTGGCGAACCCGCAAAAAAAGAATTTTTCGTAAGGTCCGGACATGAATTTTTGTCATTTTTGGCGAACCCGCAAAAAAGAATTTTTCGTAAGGTCCGGACATGAATTTTTGTCATTTTTGGCGAACCCGCAAAAAAAGAATTTTTCGTAAGGTCCGGACATGAATTTTTGTCATTTTTGGCAAACCCGCAAAAAATGAATTTTTCGTAAGGTCCGGACATGAATTTTTGTCATTTTTGGCGAACCCGCAAAAAAAGAATTTTTCGTAAGGTCCGGACATGAATTTTTGTCATTTTTGGCGAACCCGCAAAAAAAGAATTTTTCGTAAGGTCCGGACATGAATTTTTGTCATTTTTGGCGAACCCGCAAAAAAGAATTTTTCGTAAGGTCCGGACATGAATTTTTGTCATTTTTGGCAAACCCGCAAAAAATGAATTTTTCGTAAGGTCCGGACCTGTCGTTCCGGCACTTTTGTCGAACCGGCCAAAAAAGAATTTTTCGTAAGGTCCGGACATGAATTTTTGTCATTTTTGGCAAACCCGCAAAAAATGAATTTTTCGTAAGGTCCGGACATGAATTTTTGTCATTTTTGGCGAACCCGCAAAAAAAGAATTTTTCGTAAGGTCCGGACATGAATTTTTGTCATTTTTGGCGAAACCCGCAAAAAAGAATTTTTCGTAAGGTCCGGACATGAATTTTTGTCATTTTTGGCGAACCCGCAAAAAATGAATTTTTCGTAAGGTCCGGACATGAATTTTTGTCATTTTTGGCGAACCCGCAAAAAATGAATTTTTCGTAAGGTCCGGACATGAATTTTTGTCATTTTTGGCAAACCCGCAAAAAAAGAATTTTTCGTAAGGTCCGGACATGAATTTTTGTCATTTTTGGCGAACCCGCAAAAAATGAATTTTTCGTAAGGTCCGGACATCACTTTTGTCGAACCGGCCAAAAAAGAATTTTTCGTAAGGTCCGGACATGAATTTTTGTCATTTTTGGCAAACCCGCAAAAAAAGAATTTTTCGTAAGGTCCGGACATGAATTTTTGTCATTTTTGGCGAACCCGCAAAAAAAGAATTTTTCGTAAGGTCCGGACATGAATTTTTGTCATTTTTGGCAAACCCGCAAAAAATGAATTTTTCGTAAGGTCCGGACATGAATTTTTGTCATTTTTGGCGAACCCGCAAAAAAAGAATTTTTCGTAAGGTCCGGACATGAATTTTTGTCATTTTTGGCAAACCCGCAAAAAATGAATTTTTCGTAAGGTCCGGACATGAATTTTTGTCATTTTTGGCAAACCCGCAAAAAATGAATTTTTCGTAAGGTCCGGACATGAATTTTTGTCATTTTTGGCAAACCAGCAAAAAAAGAATTTTTCGTAAGGTCCGGACATGAATTTTTGTCATTTTTGGCAAACCCGCAAAAAATGAATTTTTCGTAAGGTCCGGACATGAATTTTTGTCATTTTTGGCGAACCCGCAAAAAAAGAATTTTTCGTAAGGTCCGGACATGAATTTTTGTCATTTTTGGCGAACCCGCAAAAAAAGAATTTTTCGTAAGGTCCGGACATGAATTTTTGTCATTTTTGGCGAACCCGCAAAAAAAGAATTTTTCGTAAGGTCCGGACATGAATTTTTGTCATTTTTGGCAAACCCGCAAAAAATGAATTTTTCGTAAGGTCCGGACATGAATTTTTGTCATTTTTGGCGAACCCGCAAAAAAAGAATTTTTCGTAAGGTCCGGACATGAATTTTTGTCATTTTTGGCAAACCCGCAAAAAATGAATTTTTCGTAAGGTCCGGACATGAATTTTTGTCATTTTTGGCAAACCCGCAAAAAATGAATTTTTCGTAAGGTCCGGACCTGTCGTTCCGGCACTTTTGGCGAACCAGCCAAAAAAGAATTTTTCGTAAGGTCCGGACATGAATTTTTGTCATTTTTGGCAAACCCGCAAAAAATGAATTTTTCGTAAGGTCCGGACCTGTCGTTCCGGCACTTTTGTCGAACCGGCCAAAAAAGAATTTTTCGTAAGGTCCGGACATGAATTTTTGTCATTTTTGGCGAACCCGCAAAAAATGAATTTTTCGTAAGGTCCGGACATGAATTTTTGTCATTTTTGGCAAACCCGCAAAAAATGAATTTTTCGTAAGGTCCGGACATGAATTTTTGTCATTTTTGGCGAACCCGCAAAAAAGAATTTTTCGTAAGGTCCGGACATGAATTTTTGTCATTTTTGGCGAACCCGCAAAAAAAGAATTTTTCGTAAGGTCCGGACATGAATTTTTGTCATTTTTGGCGAACCCGCAAAAAAAGAATTTTTCGTAAGGTCCGGACATGAATTTTTGTCATTTTTGGCAAACCCGCAAAAAATGAATTTTTCGTAAGGTCCGGACATGAATTTTTGTCATTTTTGGCGAACCCGCAAAAAAAGAATTTTTCGTAAGGTCCGGACATGAATTTTTGTCATTTTTGGCGAACCCGCAAAAAAAGAATTTTTCGTAAGGTCCGGACATGAATTTTTGTCATTTTTGGCGAACCCGCAAAAAAGAATTTTTCGTAAGGTCCGGACATGAATTTTTGTCATTTTTGGCAAACCCGCAAAAAATGAATTTTTCGTAAGGTCCGGACATGAATTTTTGTCATTTTTGGCGAACCCGCAAAAAAAGAATTTTTCGTAAGGTCCGGACATGAATTTTTGTCATTTTTGGCGAACCCGCAAAAAAAGAATTTTTCGTAAGGTCCGGACATGAATTTTTGTCATTTTTGGCGAACCCGCAAAAAAATGAATTTTTCGTAAGGTCCGGACATGAATTTTTGTCATTTTTGGCGAACCCGCAAAAAATGAATTTTTCGTAAGGTCCGGACATGAATTTTTGTCATTTTTGGCGAACCCGCAAAAAAAGAATTTTTCGTAAGGTCCGGACATGAATTTTTGTCATTTTTGGCGAACCCGCAAAAAAAGAATTTTTCGTAAGGTCCGGACATGATTTTGTCATTTGGCAACCGGCAAAAAAGAATTTTTCGTAAGGTCCGGACATGAATTTTTGTCATTTTTGGCAAACCCGCAAAAAATGAATTTTTCGTAAGGTCCGGACATGAATTTTTGTCATTTTTGGCGAACCCGCAAAAAAGAATTTTTCGTAAGGTCCGGACATGAATTTTTGTCATTTTTGGCAAACCCGCAAAAAATGAATTTTTCGTAAGGTCCGGACATGAATTTTTGTCATTTTTGGCAAACCCCAAAAAATGAATTTTCGTAAGGTCCGGACATGTCGTTCCGGCACTTTTGTCGAACCGGCCAAAAAAGAATTTTTCGTAAGGTCCGGACATGAATTTTTGTCATTTTTGGCAAACCCGCAAAAAATGAATTTTTCGTAAGGTCCGGACATGAATTTTTGTCATTTTTGGCGAACCCGCAAAAAAAGAATTTTTCGTAAGGTCCGGACATGAATTTTTGTCATTTTTGGCAAACCAGCAAAAAATGAATTTTTCGTAAGGTCCGGACATGAATTTTTGTCATTTTTGGCGAACCCGCAAAAAATGAATTTTTCGTAAGGTCCGGACATGAATTTTTGTCATTTTTGGCGAACCCGCAAAAAAAGAATTTTTCGTAAGGTCCGGACATGAATTTTTGTCATTTTTGGCGAACCCGCAAAAAAGAATTTTTCGTAAGGTCCGGACATGAATTTTTGTCATTTTTGGCGAACCCGCAAAAAATGAATTTTTCGTAAGGTCCGGACATGAATTTTTGTCATTTTTGGCAAACCCGCAAAAAAGAATTTTTCGTAAGGTCCGGACATGAATTTTTGTCATTTTTGGCGAACCCGCAAAAAATGAATTTTTCGTAAGGTCCGGACCTGTCGTTCCGGCACTTTGTCGAACCGGCCAAAAAAGAATTTTTTCGTAAGGTCCGGACATGAATTTTTGTCATTTTTGGCAAACCCGCAAAAAATGAATTTTTCGTAAGGTCCGGACATGAATTTTTGTCATTTTTGGCGAACCCGCAAAAAAGAATTTTTCGTAAGGTCCGGACATGAATTTTTGTCATTTTTGGCAAACCCGCAAAAAATGAATTTTTCGTAAGGTCCGGTTCTGTAGTTCCGGCACTTTTGTCGAACCGGCCAAAAAAGAATTTTTCGTAAGGTCCGGACATGAATTTTTGTCATTTTTGGCAAACCCGCAAAAAAATGAATTTTTCGTAAGGTCCGGACATGAATTTTGTCATTTTTGGCGAACCCGCAAAAAAGAATTTTTCGTAAGGTCCGGACATGAATTTTTGTCATTTTTGGCAAACCAGCAAAAAATGAATTTTTCGTAAGGTCCGGACATGAATTTTTGTCATTTTTGGCGAACCCGCAAAAAAAGAATTTTTCGTAAGGTCCGGACATGAATTTTTGTCATTTTTGGCGAACCCGCAAAAAAGAATTTTTCGTAAGGTCCGGACATGAATTTTTGTCATTTTTGGCGAACCCGCAAAAAAGAATTTTTCGTAAGGTCCGGACATGAATTTTTGTCATTTTTGGCGAACCCGCAAAAAAAGAATTTTTCGTAAGGTCCGGACATGAATTTTTGTCATTTTTGGCGAACCCGCAAAAAAAGAATTTTTCGTAAGGTCCGGACATGAATTTTTGTCATTTTTGGCGAACCCGCAAAAAATGAATTTTTCGTAAGGTCCGGACATGAATTTTTGTCATTTTTGGCAAACCCGCAAAAAATGAATTTTTCGTAAGGTCCGGACATGAATTTTTGTCATTTTTGGCGAACCCGCAAAAAACGAATTTTTCGTAAGGTCCGGACATGAATTTTTGTCATTTTTGGCAAACCCGCAAAAAATGAATTTTTCGTAAGGTCCGGACCTGTCGTTCCGGCACTTTTGGCGAACCGGCAAAAAAGAATTTTTCGTAAGGTCCGGACATGAATTTTTGTCATTTTTGGCAAACCCGCAAAAAATGAATTTTTCGTAAGGTCCGGACCTGTCGTTCCGGCACTTTTGTCGAACCGGCCAAAAAAGAATTTTTCGTAAGGTCCGGACATGAATTTTTGTCATTTTTGGCAAACCAGCAAAAAATGAATTTTTCGTAAGGTCCGGACAAGAATTTTTGTCATTTTTGGCGAACCCGCAAAAAAAGAATTTTTCGTAAGGTCCGGACATGAATTTTTGTCATTTTTGGCGAACCCGCAAAAAAAGAATTTTTCGTAAGGTCCGGACATGAATTTTTGTCATTTTTGGCGAACCCGCAAAAAAAGAAATTTTCGTAAGGTCCGGACATGAATTTTTGTCATTTTTGGCGAACCCGCAAAAAATGAATTTTTCGTAAGGTCCGGACATGAATTTTTGTCATTTTTGGCAAACCCGCAAAAAATGAATTTTTCGTAAGGTCCGGACATGAATTTTTGTCATTTTTGGCGTACCCGCAAAAAATGAATTTTTCGTAAGGTCCGGACATGAATTTTTGTCATTTTTGGCAAACCCGCAAAAAATGAATTTTTCGTAAGGTCCGGACATGAATTTTTGTCAAACCCGCAAAAAATGAATTTTTCGTAAGGTCCGGACATGAATTTTTGTCAAACCCGCAAAAAATGAATTTTTTGTAAGGTCCGGGAATCAGCATCTTCAGGAGTACCTATACTGTGATTTTGAACAAAATCGCGTATTTCGCGTTTTAACACATCCCTGGAAAAAACGCGTAAGGGGGGACCCTTATGCCATTTTTCAGCCAAATATGATTTTCTCTCAGACTTGGAATTTGGTGGGATTAATTTCAGTAATTAAGTACATCTAGAAAAACATAACAACACCAACCAAATACCTGAGAAACCAATAGTTCGCGAGTACTGAAATAAGCATTGAGAAAATTTTTATTAAAATATTCCAAGCATCATTAAGACCAGTAGTTATTCCACAATCAAACTGTCGATGACAGGACCAGAAACGGCATGCTCAGGAGTACCTATACTGTGAATTTGAACAAATCGCGTATATCGTGAGTCATTTTGTCTCGTCCTTGGAAAAAACGCGTAAGGGGGGACCCTTACGTTCCCTATACACGCACACACACACTTTGCAGTAGAAACTCATAAATACTTAAAACTTTATACATATTTATTTATTATTTTTTTCACTTTCTATAACATAAAATGAACCAAATTACAAACAGGTTCTAGCTCCCACATCTGAGCCAGATATAGGAAATTATCATTATTTAACGGGTTACCGACCACTTATACCATTATCGTACAGAATGGGTTTGGCACCTGTCGGGTCTTCTGAAGGACTATGACGTGCCCTCGTGAAGGCACGTCAACTACCTAATAATTACCCCTTCAAGAAGAGCATTATGTCAGGAAAACACATCAACAATTTCAAAAGATTTCAATTAACGGTGTTCCAGACTATACCCTCAGAGACAACTGTAAGCAGCCTTAAATCAGACACCACATCTGCTAAAACAAAGTTGAGTGAGGCTACAGTCTAACTACTGACCACAATATAATACTATATAATACTAGTAATGAAAACACTGGACTATGACAACTTTTTCCTACATTGAGTCCCCAAATGTGCTGTAGCACCCATTTAGCTGCCTAAAACAGTTAGCATGAACACACTCACCCAGATCAAAGAAGTGACTGCAACCGAGTAGTGTTCTTTTACTCTGCTTTAATATTGAAATCTACAGCAGAGGAGCCATTTATCAAGTCAGTGGGCATGGATTCTTAGCTTTCAGTCTAAATGGCTGCTGATGTCTCCAGGTGTTCCCTTTATCATGGGCTGTGGCTGAACTGGTAGATTATGTTTCTTAATTTTTTCAACTTAAACCCTGCTGCACAAGTCCCAAAAAACATGGGGGAAATCAACTCAGTCTGAAGGTTAACCCCATAACGGCGGGAGTCTCTCAGGCAGCTTTGCAACGATCTCCCCGTTTGTCGCGCCACAGCCGCTGGCCAATGCCTCCTACCGATGCCTTCTTGCTCCCAAAAACAACCCGACTTTATTAACTGGAAAGGTATATGCCCAAGAATACTATATTCTATGTATATCGACCAGGTTATTCTCGTACCAAATACGTTTCCAGTTCTCCCGTGTCCGCACTTCGATACATTTTGCATCGAGCAACTATGGTGTAGTTAGCAAGATATTTGTTCTTGTACTTGAGATATATGAACCTTATAAACCCTTACAAAACCTTTATAGTCACATTTTTTAATTACAGTCTGATATTTTATAGTCAACTCCAATAAACTTATCTAACATTCTACCATTAACATCAAGGCTAATGACTGGTGACTAAATGTGTGAAACTAAATGTGTGTAGTGTGATTGCAATTACAGAAAATGTTAATATTAATAAGGTGACCATCATATACTATAATAGCTGTTAAATAAACTAATAAAACACAAGTGGGAGGTGGAAGGAGGGTGAGGTGATAAGTAGTTGGTGGGAGAGGTGGTAGGTAGATGGAGGGAGGGAGAGGTGGTAGGTAGATGGAGGGGGGGAGAGGTGGTAGGTAGATGGAGGGAGGGAGAGGTGGTAGGTAGATGGAGGGAGGGAGAGGTGGTAGGTAGATGGAGGGTGGGAGAGGTGGTAGGTAGATGGAGGGAGGGAGAGGTGGTAGGTAGATGGAGGGAGGGAGAGGTGGTAGGTAGATGGAGGGAGGGAGAGGTGGTAGGTAGATGGAGGGAGGGAGAGGTGGTAGGTAGATGGAGGGAGGGAGAGGTGGTAGGGAGAGGTGGTAGGTAGATGGAGGGAGGGAGAGGTGGTAGGTAGATGGAGGGAGGGAGAGGTGGTAGGTAGATGGAGGGAGGGAGAGGTGGTAGGTAGATGGAAGGAGGGAGAGGTGGTAGGTAGATGGAGAGAGGGAGAGGTGGTAGGTAGATGGAGGGAGGGAGAGGTGGTAGGTAGATGGAGGGAGGGAGAGGTGGTAGGTAGATGGAGGGAGGGAGAGGTGGTAGGTGGAGGGAAGGAGAGGGAGAAAAATTCAACTCTGACAATATTCATTGCATAATTAGTTGGTATAACTTGTAACATTTGATTATTTGAACGCTAACATGAACGATGACAGGTACACAACAATTCATTTATTGGAGTGGAGTATTTACTGGAATTTGTTCTTAAAACTTTAATTATTTACTTATTACATCGTTAATTTATGGTAACATTGCTGTCACAATAAAAAAAAAATTCATGTTGAATTGATTTCACAAAATTCAAGGTTATATGTAAAATTCCCTGGCTTTTACTAAGTTTTCCAGACCCCCCCCCCCCCAAATTGTCTACCTTTTCCAGGTTTTCCCGGCAGTAGACACCCTGGAGAGGTAGTTGAATGTTTAATACAAACATTATTAATAGTAAAATGATTTGAAGTACTTGCTATGTGTCTGGTGTTACCTACCCTTACAAACAAAAAAAACGAGACGGAGCTCTGCAGAAGTGACAGCCGCCGTGACTCGTGAGTGCTGTCCAAGGTGTTGGGGAGTCTCCCTCGCCCAACATCATCTGTAAACACAATCACCCATTACCATTCTTACAAAATATCCACAAGAATAATTCAAAAATACTATACAAAGTCTCAATTACTTTTCAAATGAACCGCCACAACTACCATGTATATCTTGTCCTTTTCAAAGCAAAGCAAGAAAAAAATAATACTCATAAACAAAGTAAAGTACAGTATAGTTGTCATGGTCACGTTGACTGCTAGTCTGTTTTAACACTAATGATTCTTATTATACTCCACGAACGCAAAACAAATAGTAGCCTTTATTATACGTTTACGAAGTTGTTATTTGACCCGGATTCCGGACCAAATAACCATCGGCTATTTGGCCGGTATCTGCGGGGACTGTATACGATTTTAATGGGATTGTAGTCAGGATGGTTGGGGGCATTAAACTAGTTATTACACAACGGTATTATTTAATTGTAGAATTTTCTGTGGGCAAAAGTATTTAGTTTTATTTTAGATTCCTGTCAAATAACCAGTGGTTATACTGGCAGATACTGATCTACTAACCCCTGCCAATAATATAATACAGTAGTTTTACAGTGTTTTCCGGGAAGCTTCAAGGACCAATATCACATCTCAGTGTGACAAGTTGAGACTCGGCTATACAGACTGTCTGGGCTCATATATGACACCGTTAAAGGCAACCGAGGAAACACTGCTAACCCGTGGGAGGCAAGACTCACTATGCTACTTCACATCATCTCATTAAGTGTTTGTGCGCTTGTATGGCATTCAACTAAAAGTGTGTACAGTAGGGTCGGGATATATAGCGATTTTATATAACGATTGTCATGTCAAGCTCTTGGACTAGGTGCCTACATTTCGCTTGGAGTGTTATACATTACTATAAAGTAGGGAAGTGGCTATAATGATATTACCAGTTTGTTACGTGCCCATCTTAATGGGATGTATTACGTAGAGGCATTGTGTGCGTCTACAAAGTTATTGCGGTCACTAATTTTTAAACGATCGAGAACGATTTAACCAAACTAAATACAAATGTTTTGTAATGACTTGATGCCTTCCAGACAATATCCATCTCCCTGTATGAGAAATGAAGATGACAGATGAAAGAAACTAAGAGCAGTGTCGTCATTTTTTATATTTGTCAATCAAGAATGCATCTATGTAGCACTATTTAATTGTTATGATCAATGTGCTGTGTGTCAGTAGAGGTGCTCCTGTGTTTATAAGACAACATTCAGAACTGTTCATTAGTGATTGGAGTATCAGTCGGTGTTCCTCTTTATTATTGAACATGGCCCAAACTACAATTTTACATGTTTTTATTTTGTATTTCTTCTAATAAATAAATATGACCTTTATTTCCTTTAACACTAGCAACAACAATCATTCTTCCAAACTGAGTTAGACTTTGAACATGAGGGATTAACAAAATTGAAAACCCTACCAAACCTACAGTAGTAGGTAGTAGGCAGCTATCAAACAGGGAGGTACTACCGCCTGGGAAGATATTGGAAGCATAATGTGTTGTCTAATGGTAGACCCTGCTGCCATTGGCATTACAAAAATTGTGACCATGTCCCAGGTTGCTCATCTGACTTTCTGTTTTGTTTACACACAATTGCAGGCTTCATTTTTTTTCTCTTACTATTGACAACACAACATACATATATCGTTTCTCACTTTTGATTATTTTCTTTTAATTTGTGTATTTCTTTATGGGTCTTTATTTTTATTATTTTTGTATCGCTATCATTATTTTTTTTATTTTACTCATCTGAATTATTATTATTATTATTATAACATTTTCGACCCCCAGGCCCCGATGTGGGTCAGTGACCTGTGCCCTGGTGGGCTAATCCCCGTAAAAAAAAAAAAAAAAACCTAACCTTTTGTGATAGACGCACAAAAACTGAATCGGTATACCCGGTTTCATACACAACCAAACTGGTTACATTTCATGGGTCGTGACCAAAATAGGATGAAGCTACAACAATATCGACGGATTCTTTTTGCACTAGCTGGCAAAAATTTTGGCGAAATTTAATATTTAAATCTCTTTCATTTTAATTTCACATAATCTGCTGTGATCAATCAGAGGACAGTTCAAATCTATTAAGTGATTTCTGCAAGTGCAAATTTTTTTAAAAACAAATTTCAGCTTTCCTCATGACCTATAAATGCTGAAGACAAGAAATAACTCACTGGCAAAACATAGAAACACTGAACACACAAACAAACAATAATTAACCTTTTCTTTTATCATTGGTTAAATAAAGTAACCTTCAAATATTATTTGAAGTGTTATGGGTTAGGAAAGGTTAGGTCAGGTTTTATTTATTTTTTCTCAGAACACCACTACCACCAGAAAGAGTTGTTCGATTTTTTCATATTTTCCATAGATGTTCTTATTATAATATTTCAAAAGAGACCACAACTTTTTATTTTAATTATAAGCACTTTTTTTTTCTATGATCATAAATCACCTGTAGTGGGCAGGGCATGAAGGTTGGGGGGGGGGGGAAACACGGGAATAACTGATCACGTTACACTAAAATGATGTGTCTGCTTTGTATGCAATTATTTATTTACCGTAAACACTCCTCCGACAAATCTACCGATTCAATGCGTCGTGTTTGTTTATAGCCGACCCGCTGAGTCCGAGTGTACTCTCACGTCCACAAAAATACAAATTACACCGCGACATTTCTATAAAGCTGCTTTCATTGGGACCAGAAATCAAAATAAGTACTTCGTTTCATATGGCGAGTCCACGCCCTGGCTAGGAAGTTAGGTAAGAGTAGGTACGACTCTTTGGATGGTTATAATAGGACAGATTATACAGTACAGGTATTAGCTTCTAGTAAATGTTGCCTCTTAAAATACTTAATATATAATGATAACACCTGTGGAAAAATTAACAAAATCAAACTCGTCCCGGTAATGGAGGTCATATCTCCATAACGGCTCATTTATGCCAGTAATGAAGGTTAGAATTGCTCGAAATACAAAATACACCAGGAAAACCTATTTTTGGCATTTCGCTTGTTGTCACTAAATGAATCTCGGGAATTTTATAGATGCAATCAATAATTTTGACAATTCTATGACACTTTTCTTCAATGACATTTATGGCACAAATTGCGTTTAAGAGAGATATTTAATATTTTATTATGTATGTTTGTACATGGTGGTACACACCCAGTTTAGTTTAGGTTAGGTTAAGTTTGTTAGGTTAAATCCAAAACTTTTTGTGATGGGTTTTTATGTGTTTGAACACTTTTTACCTTGATCCTTATAGCTCTAGTTTCTGAGATGTGTGGGGGCAGGGTGGTAAATTTTTACAAGTGGACAACGATTGAGTTTTTGTTGAGCAATGTGTTTTTTCCGATGGTTTAGACAATGTTAAAACACGTTTCTTCTACGATGTTTCCCTCACAAATTACTTAAAATTACCTAATCTCCCTGCTATATTTAAGTCATTTGTGAGGGAAGCGGCATTGAAGAAAAGTGGGTTAATATTGGTCCATTTGCTGTCCGCAGGTTCTCGCCATGTTTACCCGAGGCTATAATCCTCACTTAATGTCAGTTGTCTCCTCCTTCCCACCATCACCTTGTAGGTTCGGTTAGGTTAGGTCCTTTGGTATGAGAATAGATTTTTTTTGTACTTTTGGTGTTATACTTAAATTCGACCTCCATTTTTGTGCAAATTACCAGCTTGTTAAAATTGAAAATTTTCTTTTTATTGCACAACACGCTACTTTACAAGAGATATGGTCAGTTTTGAGTCAAACACTGAAAAATCTCGACAAAATACTACTGTATTCTGGTACAAAACCTGAGGACAGCTAATGGACGAATATTCACCTAAAAGTGTCTTAACATTGTCTAAACCATCGGAACAACACATTAACAAAAAAAAATCCATGGTTGTCCACTTATAAAAATTCACCAGGGGCTTATCTCAAAAATTATTGATTTGCACCAGAAATGAAGGTCAAATTCGTTCATAACTTCAAAAAATATAGGTAATACATACTTTCAACTTTAATATCATAGTGGCAACAAGTGAAAATAAACCCATGCAGTATGTCACCACCTCCCCCAGATGACCCAACACAATGGACTAAATTATTCATTCAATACACTTTATCTGACTCAAATAATACACCAACAACTACTTACTGTTATAAATGTTATATATCTGATTCAATATTATTAATAAATGCCTTACCGATGCCTCAGGCGAATATTTTCAGGGCTGTCAAGTCGTCGTACATGATACGTCCTCTACCTTGTTTCTCTGTCTAGTGGCTCCTGTTGGTGATGGATCCCAGAATCACCAGACGAGAAACTCTACCCTGTACCCCGTGATGAAGGTTTAGCACTGTATTGTTGTTAACTCATAGATGGCCCTCACCTCCATATCTTTCTTTATCTTATTACTTTTTTATGTTGAATAGATAAACCCGCCATTTGAATAATCATTTATTACAATTTAAATAAAACTATATTAGCATGTAATAGAGTCTGTGAAAATAAAATGAGTTTTGGCACTACCGAAAATTATACGTCTTGGAGGAACTAAAGCAAATTATAGATTTATTATATAACTACAAACTTTGAAGTATTCTCACTACATTCATTAACAATACTGTACGTTAGTAAAGTCTATATGTTGGTGGTACTTATATACTGCCTGGAGTACTTAAGTACTGCCTCGTTTACTTAAAGGGTGAAACTTTTATTTATATTCAGTGTGAAGTTGAACCATTATTATTGTTTCTTTTCTGTTACGAACACTTGTCACGATGCTGTCAAATAAGACTTCTGAGACTCTATGGTTTGCTTGAAAGGATAAAGGCCGCTGCATACACTGTTACAGAGGCCAATGAATTATATAGTAGATTTAGGAATGCATAGAAGGAACCCAACCAGACATTTGTTGAATACGTTTATTTTATTACGAAGTTTAAAGACTTATGAAGAATTAAATGAGCTTAGGGGTGAAAATTACCTACAGATTCAGATGTGTATTTATGTGAAAGTGACAAATGTAAAAAAAATTCCAACTTTGATAATTATTTGTTTTTTAATTTATAATCTTTCACATAAAAGTCAGTTGTGATCTGGCTTTTAAAGTTTAATAAATATAGGATGACAAATACTACGGCTTTCTACGGGCGCCCAGACACACAAACACCACCGTAAAACCACTAATGGTTGTTACGGACAGCCCAGCCCAGCCCCCACCAAAGTGAACCTCCCATCTACTTCTCATATGGCAACAAAAAATGGCCCAACGCACCAGCAATCTTGTTCAGGGAGGAGATAGAAAACGGGAGTCAACACAGCAGAAATTTGTGAAGCTCTCTTTTTTTCCGTGGAAATACAGCTGTTGCAGTTGCCTTTGACAGCCCGAAGTTTGTTACAAAGTCCACGAACTTTCAATGATAGGATCAGAATCAGTATGCTCAGGGGTACCTATACTGTGATTTTGAACAAAATCTCGTACATCGCGTTCTGTCTCGACCCTGAAAAAACGCGCAAGGGGGGGGGGACCCTTATGCGTTTTTTCAGCCAAATATGATTTTCTCTCAGACTTGAAATTTGGTGGGATTAATGTCAGTAATTAAGTACATCTAGAAAAACATAACAACACCAACCAATCACCTGAGAAACCAATAGTTGGCGAGTACTGAAATAAGCATTGAGAAAAATTCATTAAAATAGTCCAAGCATCATTACGACCACTAATTATTCGACAATCAAACTGTCGATGACAGTACCAGAATCGGCATGCTCAGGAGTACCTATACTGTGAATTTGAACAAATCGCGTATATCGTGAGTCATTTTGTCTCGTCCTTGGAAAAAACGCGTAAGGGGGGACCCTTACGTTCCCTATACACGCACACACACACTTTGCAGTAGAAACTCATAAATACTTAAAACTTTATACATATTTATTTATTATTTTTTTCACTTTCTATAACATAAAATGAACAAAATTACAAACACGTTCAAGCTCCCACATCTGAGCCAGATATAGGAAATTTCCATTATTTAACGGGTTACGGACAACTTATACCATTATCGTACAGAATGGGTTTGGCACCTGTCGGGTCTTCTGAAGGACTCTAACGTGCCCTTGTGAAGGCACGTCAACTACCTAATAATTACCCCTTCAAGAAGAGCATTACGTCAAGAAAACACGTGAACAAAGGAGATTTCCATTAACGGTGTTCCAGACTATACCCTCAGAGACAACTGTAAGTAGCCTTAAATCAGACCCCATATCTGCTAAAACAAAGTTGAGTGAGGCTACAGTCTAACTACTGACCACAATATAATACTACAGTAATGAAAACACTGTGGACTATGACAACTTTTTCCTACATTGAGTCCCCAAATGTGCTGTAGCAACCATTTAGCTGCCTAAAACAGTTAGCATGAACACACCCACCCAGATCAAAGAGGTGACTGCAACCGAGTAGTGTTCTGTTACTCTGCTTGTAATATTGAAATCTACAGCAGAGGAGCCATTTATCAGTCAGTGGGCATGGATTCTTAGCTTTCAGTCTAAATGGCTGCTGATGTCTCCAAGTGTTCCTTTTATCATGGGCTGTGGCTGAACTGGTAGATTATGTTTCTTAATTTTTTCAACTTAAACCCTGCTGCACAAGTCCCAAAAACCATGGGGGAAATCAATTCGGTCTGAAGGTTAACCCCATAACGGCGGGAGTCTCTCAGGCAGCATTGCAACGATCTCCCCGTTTGTCACGCCACAGCCGCCGACCAATGCCTCCTACCGATGCCTTCTTGCTCCCAAAAACAACCCGACTTTATTAACTGGAAAGGTATATGCCCAAGAATACTATATTCTATGTATATCGACCAGGTTATTCTCGTACCAAATACGTTTCCAGTTCTCCCGTGTCCGCACTTCGATACATTTTGCATCGAGCAACTATGGTGTAGTTAGCAAGTTATTTGTTCTTGTACTTGAGATATATGAACCTTATAAACCCTTACAAAACCTTTATAGTCACATTTTTTAATTACAGTCTGATATTTTATAGTCAACTCCAATAAACTTATCTAACATTCTACCATTAACATCAAGGCTAATGACTGGTGACTAAATGTGTGAAGTGTGATTGCAATTGCAGAAAATGTTAATATTAATAAGGTGACCATCATTTACTATAATAGCTGTTAAATAAACTAATAAAACACAAGTGGGAGGTGGAAGGAGGGAGAGGTGGTAGGTAGATGGAGGGAGGGAGAGGTGGTAGGTAGATGGAGGGAGGGAGAGGTGGTAGGTAGATGGAGGGAGGGAGAGGTGGTAGGTAGAGGTGGTAGGTAGATGGAGGGAGGGAGAGGTGGTAGGTAGATGGAGGGAGGGAGGGAGAGGTGGTAGGTGGAGGGAAGGAGAGGGAGAAAAATTCAACTCTGACAATATTCATTGCATAATTAGTTGGTATAACTTGTAATATTTGATTATTTGAACGCTAACATGAACGATGACAGGTACACAACAATTCATTTATTGGAGTGGAGTATTTACTGGAATTTGTTCTTAAAACTTTAATTATTTACTTATTACATCGTTAATTTATGGTAACATTGCTGTCACAATAAAAAAAAAATTCATGTTGAACTGATTTCACAAAATTCAAGGTTATATGTAAAATTCCCTGGCTTTTACTAAGTTTTCCAGACCCCCCCCCCCCCAAATTGTCTACTTTTTCCAGGTTTTCCAGGCAGTAGACTCCCTGGAGAGGTAGTTGAATGTTTAATACATACATAACTAATAGTAAAATGATTTGAAGTACTTGTTATGTGTCTGGTGTTACCTACCCTTACAAACAAAGAAAACGAGGCCGAGCTCTGCAGAAGTGACAGCCGCAGTGACTCGTGAGTGTTGTCCAAGGTGTTGGGGAGTCTCCCTCGCCCAACATCATCTGTAAACACAATCACCCATTACCATTCTTACAAAATATCCACAAGAATAATTAAAAAATACTATACAAAGTCTCAATTACTTTTCAAATGAACCGCCACAACTACCATGTATATCTTGTCCTTTTCAAAGCAAAGCAAGAAAAAAATAATACTCATAAACAAAGTAAAGTACATTATAGTTGTCATGGTCACGTTGACTGCTAGTCTGTTTTAACACTAATGATTCTTATTATACTCCATGAACGCAAAACAAATAGTAGCCTTTATTATACGTTTACGAAGTTGTTATGGTTCTTTATATTTATTATTTTTGTATCGCTATCATTATTTTTTTTTATTTTACTCATCTGAATTATTATTATTATTATTATTATTAATATTACATTTTCGACCCCCAGGCCCCGATGTGGGACAGTGACCTGTGCCCGGGTGGGCTAATCCCCGTAAAAAAAAAAAAACCTAACCTTTTGTGATAGACGCACAAAAACTGAATCGGTATACCCGGTTTCATACACAACCAATCGTGGTTACATTTCATGGGTCGTGACCAAAATAGGATGAACCTACACCAATATCGACAGATTCTTATTGCACTAGCTTGCAAAAATGTTTGCGAAATTTAATATTTAAATCTCTTTCATTTTAATTTCACATAATCTACTGTGATCAATCAGAGGACAGTTCAAATCTATTAAGTGATTTCTGCAAGTGCAAATTCTTTTAAAAACATATTTCAGCTTTCCTCATGACCTATAAATGCTGAAGACAAGAAATAACTCACTGGCAAAACATAGAAACACTGAACACACAAACAAACAATAATTAACCTTTTCTTTTATCATTGCTTAAATAAAGTAACCCTCATATATTATTTGAAGTGTTATGGGTTAGGAAAGGTTAGGTCAGGTTTTATTTATTTTTTCTCAGAACACCACTACCACCAGAAAGAGTTGTTCGATTTTTTCATATTTTCCATAGATGTTCTTATTATAATATTTCAAAAGAGACCACAACTTTTTATTTTAATTATAAGCACTTTTTTTTTCTATGATCATAAATCACCTGTAGTGGGCAGGGCATGAAGGTTGGGGGGGGGAAACACGGGAATAACTGATCACGTTACACTAAAATGATGTCTCTGCTTTGTATGCAATTATTTATTTACCGTAAATACTCCTCCAAAAAATCTGCAGATTCACTGCGTCGTGTTTGTTTATAGCCGATCCGCTGAGTCCGAGTGTACTCTCACGTCCACAAAAATACAAATTACACCGCGACATTTCTATAAAGCTGCTTTCATTGGGACCAGAAATCAAAATAAGTACTTTGTCTCATATGGCGAGTCCACGCCCTGGCTAGGAAGTTAGGTAAGAGTAGGTACGACTCTTTGGATGGTTATAATAGGACAGATTATACAGTACAGGTATTAGCTTCTAGTAAATGTTGCCTCTTAAAATACTTAATATATAATGATAACACCTGTGGAAAAATTAACAAAATCAAACTCGTCCCGGTAATGGAGGTCATATCTCCATAACGGCTCATTTATGCCAGAAATGAAGGTTAGAATTGCTCAAAATACAAAATACACCAGGAAAACCTATTTTTGGCATTTCGCTTGTTGTCACTAAATGAATCTCGGGAATTTTATAGATGCAATCAATAATTTTGACAATTCTATGACACTTTTCTTCAATGACATTTATGGCACAAATTGCGTTTAAGAGAGATATTTAATATTTTATTATGTATGTTCGTACATGGTGGTACACACCCAGGTTAGTTTAGGTTAGGTAAGTTGGTTAGGTTAAATCCAAAACTTTTTGTGATGGGTTTTTATGTGTTTGAACACTTTTTACCTTGATTCTTATAGCTCTAGTTTCTGAGATGTGTGGGGGCAGGGTGGTAAATTTTTACAAGTGGACAATGTTTGAGTTTTTGTTGAGCAATGTGTTTTTCCGATGGTTCAGACAATGTTAAAACACGTTTCTTCTACGATGTTTCCCTCACAAATTACTTAAAATTACCTAATCTCCCTGCTATATTTAAGTCATTTGTGAGGGAAACGGCATTGAAGAAAAGTGGGTTAATATTGGTCCATTGGCTGTCCGCAGGTTCCCGCCATGTTTACCCGAGGTTATACTCCTCACTTAATGTCAGTTGTCTCCTCCTTCCCACCACCACCTTGTAGGTTAGGTTAGGTTAGGTAGGTTGGTTCCTATGGTATGAGAATAGATTTTTTTTGTACTTTTGGTGTTTTACTCAAATTCGACCTCCATTTTTATGCAAATTACCAGCTTGTTAAAATTGAAAATTTTCTTTTTATTGCACAACACGCTACTTTACAAGAGATATGGTCAGTTTTGAGTCAAACACTGAAAAATCTCGACAAAATACTATTCTCGTACAAACCCTGAGGACAGCTAATGAACGAATATTCACCTAAAAGTGTCTTAACATTGTCTAAACCATCGAAACAACACATTAACAAAAAAAAAAATCCATGGGTGTCCACTTATAAAAATTCACCAGGGGCTTATCTCAAAAATTATTGTTTTGCACCAGAAATGAAGGTCAAATTCGTTCATAACTTCAAAAAATATAGGTAATACATACTTTCAACTTTTATATCATAGTGGCAACAAGTGAAAATAAACCAATGCAGTATGTCACCACCTCCCCCAGATGACCCAACACAATGGACTAAATTATTCATTCAATACACTTTATCTGACTCAAATAATACACCAACAACTACTTAGTGTTATAAATGTTATATATCTGATGCAATATTATTAATAAATGCCTTACCGATGCCTCAGGCGAATATTTTCAGGGGTGTCAAGTCGTCGTACATGATACGTCCTCTACCTTGTTTCTCTGTCTAGTGGCTCCTGTTGGTGATGGATCCCAGAATCACCAGACGAGGAACTCTACCCTGTACCCCGTGATGAAGGTTTAGTACTGTTGTTAACTCATAGATGGCGCTCACCTCCATATCTTTCCTTATCTTATTACTTTTTTACGTTGAATAGATAAAACCGCCATTTGAATAATCATTTACTACCATTTAAATAAAACTATATTAGCATGTAATAGAGTCTGTGAAAATAAAATGAGTTTTGGCACAACAGAAAATTATACGTCTTGGAGGAACTAAAGCAAATTATAGATTTATTACATAACTACAAACTTTGAAGTATTCTCACTACATTCATTAACAATACTGTACGTTAGTAAAGTCTATATGTTGGTGGTACTTATATACTGCCTGGAGTACTTAAGTACTGCCTCGTTTACTTAAAGGGTGAAACTTTTATTTAGATTCAGTGTGAAGTTGAACCATTATTATCAGTGGCGGCTCGTGAAAAATAAAATGGAGGGACTGCAAGCCTCACACAACAGTAGGATACACAAATTTGACCTACCTCAGGTATGAGTTGTAGTTGATGTCCACGAATTCCCAGGGCATGGTAGTAGTGTTGGTGGTAGAAGGGATGGCCGAGGTGGTGATGGACCAGTATTAATTGAAAATAAAGTCGGCGTGTCTGCTCTTCGATGTAGCAAAATTGTTTATTACTATTTCATTAAAATCCTTTATTTCTGTTATCATTTTATTTTCAATGGATATCACTGCTAAAGCAGACAGTCTGTCATTCACCATGGTACTGCGCAAAAAAGTTTTAATTCTCTTCAAAGTTGAAAAGCACCTTTCTGCTTCTGCCGTTGTCATTGGAGTTATTAAAATTTTCAGCAACTTGACAGTGTCTGAAAATGTTGACTGTAGATTATTGTCATTCATCATCTCCAACAAGTCTATGAGACTTTCTGATTTACACAAATCTTCTCTTGTGTACAGTACAGTAAGTTCAGTTCTCAATTTGTCTTTTTCAAGCATGGGATATGCTGCAACTGCTTGTTCAAGTTCATTACTAGGGAAATTTTTGGTATACACTGGAAAATTATTCACTAAAAGTAACTTGCTTGCTTCCAAATGATTAGTAAAGCTGAATCTCTCTCTGCACTGCAGCAAAATTACGTCACAGACCTCCTTTGCAGCAGCTAATTTGTCCGTTTTAAATTTTCTTCTTTTCTGCTCAGGAGGCAACAGCAACACCATCGCATCACATTCGTCTCTTAACTTCTGAACTGTGGAATTAAAAACTTTTAAAGAGGCGTTAGCCTTAGCTGCATCAATATTTCTAGACTGAAGCTGAGAGAACATGATGTCAACATGAGGCATTACTTTGGAGAAAAATTCCAACCAAAATTCGAATTCAGGATCATTCACAATTCTTTTGATACCAGCTGCTGCAGATCCGGTTTCTCTTGAGTTCAACAGCGGTCAAAACCTTACCAGGTACCGGCGCGCCACAGGACGGTCTGCACTCACACCTCACTCGACGTGAGTTCCGACCGGCAAAAGTAGCCGATGCGTTGTTCCGACCGGCAAAAGTCGCCGATGCGTTGTTTGGAAACCAATGTATGCGTATGTTGGAATATATGATATCGGCCTATAAGCCTGTATGTGTATGGCCTCCTGTCAGACATGGTTTTGACAGCTTCTTGCTTTGTTTTTGCAATCGCCTATTCAGAGTTAGCAGGCGCGAGAGAACTCACTCGGTGTCAAGTGACTAATATTATAGTCACGTGACGTCTGTTCACGTCTTACTGAATCCACATAATCGCCCTGAACAGATTTCTGTTCACTGACACAAATTGTTCGTTTAGTGTTGGACGACCAAGCTATGGTGCATGTTACGGTTGTCCCCGAAAACGGGGAAGTGGAGTCTATCTTCAGCATACCTCCTTGTACCGGGTGTGAATCTGGTTGTAAGGGCGACCATCAGTCTTTTCATTGTCCGATATGTTTCTTTCTGTTATTTATCAAATTGAAGTATGTCTGGAAATGTTTTCTTTGTACAATGGTAGATGATCGGTTGTAATAAAATCAGTCAAATGTATTTATTAATTTCATGTTTATGCATTTCTGTAGAGATGTTGTATTAAACATACTACAAATTGTACTATTGACTCAAACTTTTAATATCCTTGTGTTTTAACTGAATGTTTTCTCGAAGCCTACTTTTAAATTTACTCCATGGATAAAACGAAACGATGAACGAAATAACCATCGCTGTGCGCGAGACCTGGAGTAAACAAACGTCCTGTACAGCGCCGTCCTCTCTGGGACCGGCGCGCCAGAGGACGGTAAGCTTTTGAACACTACTCCTTGAGTTAGATGCTTCCAGTGTGCTGCAACATTCAATCAGTGCATCTTTCATTTCATGCACAGCATTGACTGTTCTGCTCTTGAAATTCCAACGTGTTGCAGATGGCCTTGGAATTCGATGACCAGCAACATTCTCCAATGCAGCCATTCTTTGTGGAGACTTAGAAAAAAATGCTGGTATTCCTGACAAGCTATTGAAAAATACACGAACATTGGTATTCTGTGATGTTGCCTTTCCCAAAATCAAGTTCAGTTGGTGGGAATAACAGTGGATAAAGTGGGCATTGATATACACTTCTTTTGTTCTGGTTTGCACACCTTTATTGACTCCACTTAGAGAAGCTGCACCATCATAAGTTTGGGCAATGAGCTTGTGTGGACAATCACCAATTATAGTCTGGAGCTCTTTATGTAACACACTTGATAAGGCTTCTGCTGTCTGATTGATAGGGTTAAAAAATCCCCAGAATCTCTCAACAGGCTTCCCTTGTAGCTCGTACCTTAGAACAATTACCATCTGTGTTTTATCGTAAATATCCGTTGTCTCATCACACATAACTGCCAAATAATCTGCATTCTTTACTTCTTCCTTGATCTTATTTTTGCAAATTTCCAACATAGATTCTAAAAGTTCATTCTGTATTGATTTAGATGTTCCTTTAAAAACTGTAGCGGTCTTTAAATGAGCATCTAAGCTAGAATCCAGTTCACAAGCAAAATCAACTAATCCACGAAATACTCCCGGATTCTTAGAGCTCATTGTTTCATCATGTCCTCTAAGAGGGAGTTCAAATTTTCCACAAAATTTTACACAGTTTATGATTTTGGATAACACATCTCTGTTTTTTTTCACCTGTTCATTGTGTTTTGCAACTGAGAGCTTGCATGCTGTGTCAATCTGAGCTGCAATGTTCACATTACCCAGCAACGATAAATTAATCATGTTATTCATATGTTTGGCTGACTGCTCATGTTTCACTATTTTCTGTGGCAAATGCCTCAAGTCAGTCACACCACTTTTCGTCCATGCCGAGTCCCCACCAAACAATAAGCATGGAAAGCAGAATAAAGTATTTGCCTCGTCACAACCACAGAGCCATTCACATTTCTGATAAACACTGATGTTAAACTGGCGTGTATATTCTTTGTTCCTGCTTGTACTGTTCTGTTGAATGGATAAAGCTGGTGTAGGTCTTCCTCTTGCTTTGATTTCAGTCTTTTCACTTAATGTCAGCTGGGAAAAGTTGATGTTTTGCAAATACTTCACTCGATTTTCCATCGTCAAAGGGTAATTAAAGAAAGCACGATTTAACCACACCGTCCACACGCAATGTAAACACGTTGTACGAGACTGAGCTGCTTCAAGTGCAGCTCATTGTGCGGCGGCGGCGGCGGCGACGCCAATTAATAACAGACATGAATCGTACAGCATTGACAGCAACTATGAAAGTAACTTAAATTTTGGTCTGATTTTAATGAAAATTCACTTAGCAACGTATTGAAAATAATTAAATAACATATAAAATGATATATTTGTTGGTAGTGTATTATTCAGCTGTCTATCTAAAGGAATCATACGCCTGGCAGTGAGTGTCTGGGGCGACTGCAGCTCTGCAGCCCTATGCACGAGCCGCCACTGATTATTATTGTTTCTTTTCTGTTACCAACACTTGTCACGATGTTGTCAAATAAGACTTCTGAGACTCATGGTTTGCTTGAAAGGATAAAGGCCGCTGCATACACTGTTACAGAGGCCAATGAATTATATAGTAGATTTAGGAATGCATAGAAGGAACCCAACCAGACATTTGTTGAATACGTTTATTTTATTGCGAAGTTTAAAGACTTATGAAGAATTAAATGAGCTTAGGGGTGAAAATTACCTACAGATTCAGATGTGTATTTATGTGAAAGTCACAAATGTAAAAAAAATTCCAACTTTGATAATTATTTGTTTTTTAATTTATAATCTTTCACATAAAAGTCAGTTGTGATCTGGCTTTTAAAGTTTAATAAATATAGCATGACAAATACTACGGCTTTCTACGGGCGCCCAGACACACAAACACCACCGTAAAACCACTAATGGTTGTTACGGACAGCCCAGCCCCACACCAAAGTGAACCTCCCATCTACTTCTCGTATGGCAACATAAACTGGCCCAACGCACCAGCAATCTTGTTGAGGGAGGAGATAGAAAACGGGAGTCAACACAGCAGAAATTTGCGAAGCTCTCTTTTTTTTCGTGGAAATACAGCTGTTGCAGTTGCCTTTGACAGCCCGAAGTTTGTTACAAAGTCCACGAAGTTGTAGTGGATTTCTCCCCTACAAACGCTGTTTGTCGCTGAGTAGCCGACCCCACCAATTCCCCAGTGTATGCCTCGTGGTCTAGGACAACCAGCTCCGCCATACATCACGGAGTGGGGGTCAACTACTAAGCCACGCCTACCCCCGCTATTTAAGACCTGACCTCGTGGTGACCTGTCTCTTTTTACCTACACCAACCAGCCAGCAACACCTCCTCCTCCGCCTGCCTGGCGGTCCTCCCTCCCGCCGGCGAGCATGGCGACCCACAGGCTGGTCCTCCTCTGAGCATCCTCACCAATCAGCTCTCTCTACATCATGCTTGTAACCATGCTGCCTTCCCAGCACCAAGCTGCATTGTACATCCAATACAACATGTATATAGAGAGCACATTGTGAGTTTCCTTTCTCCAACCCATCCTGAGTGTGAACCAAACATCCCATACCCCACAAAGTCATAGTGCACCAGTCGGTGTAAAGGAATTTTCTGGTGGTGGTGGACTTTGCCAGGATTTTTTTTTTCGGAAAACTTGTGGCATTGGTCGTCCACCTCACCAAGCCGAGAACACCATTACACCATATGTAATGACGTGGTAAAACAGTCGAAATGGGGACGTACACACCCACTTTAAGAAGGAAAGACTTGATCTGACTGTTGTTTTCAGGTAAGCCTGAATATGAAAATGTATGTAAGGTAATATTTGACATACTGAAAATAAAACTGGAACAAATTGTTGGCTTTCAACTCTTAAGAAACAATAAGGTGGTGGTGATATTTGGGGAAAACACTGTTTTTGAAAAATTTTGTGAAGAATAAGAATTCCTAACAGTGATGAGACTGTTAAAGTGATGAATTTTAGTAAAAATTTAACTTATGTATCAGTTAAAGATGCTCCCTTTGAAATGGGAAATGAAATTATAGTGAACATCATAAGTAAATATGGTAAAGTGGAAGGAATGAGACTGAACAAGTATACAAAAGGACCAGCGGCCGGATTGTTAAATGGGACAAGAACCTTCAAAGTAAATTTAAAGAATAACATTCCATCATCAGTAGCAGTAGGTGGCCATAGTTTAACTTTCCTTTATGCTGAACAGAGGAAAACTTGTTATAAATGTGGACATGAAGGTCATTTGGCAATTGATTGTCACACCGAGGAAGTAGATAAGGTGAACTTTTTTAATGAGGAAGACTTCCCTGCGATACAACTTTCTGGTGAGATCCACAGCTCAAGGGCAGGTGTTAAGGAAGGAGAAGAAAGTGTCACAGTAAGTCAGGTTCCAGCAACAACCCGGCATGGGGTAGAAAGGGAAGTGCCTGCTGAGACTATATCCCAGGATGCTGTAGATCCAGAAGGTACCACACACCCAGATTGTTCAGAAAATGCAGTACAGGAAACCTCCACTACATGTGAGGCCGAAATACATACAGAGAGGAATAATGTGGATCAAACTAAAGGTAAAATATCTTGTGGAAATATGAAATATGATAAAGCAGATGACATGGAAGCTACAATTAAGACAGGGACAGAGTGTGAAGTGGCAGGTGAAAACATGGATAGAATGAAGGAAATTGTAGAGGTTACTTGTAGCATGTCACCAAGCAGAAACAAGAATGATGCAAGCAAGAAGGACCAGAACAAACCGGGGGAAAATTAATTAGAAATTAACGGCAGTGATGATGAAAATCAGGTAAAAGTGAAAACAGATGGAGGAACGAATGGTGATATTTCAAAAAAATTCTGGAAAAATGATTGTATGAAGCAAAATAAAAACAATGAAAACCAAAGTAATTTGAGAGGTCAAGTGAATAGCCAGACAGAAAATGGATTAGAATGTGGGAAAGGAAGAAAAGATGATGGAGAGAAAATGGATCCAACTGGAAACGATGATTCAAGGTGGGAAAAGGTTGAACATGTACAAAGTTGGACAGTACGAGCAGTTAGTGGTAGTAAGGTGATGTTAAGTAAGAGGGGTGGAAAGGAAGTAGCCAAAAAAGAGGCGAATAAAGGGAATAATAGTGCAGATGAAGAAGGAAAAAGAGAAGTAAAGAGGAAAAAAGTAAATAAATGATTTTTTTATTACATTATTATAACAATAATTAATATGTATATAATGTTTGCAACATTAAATGTGAATGGTCTAAATAGTTTAGGTAAACAGATGCAACTATTATCTGTTGTTAAGTACTATAATATTGACATCCTTATGATACAGGAACATAATGTTAAGGATCCAGGGAAATTATCTTATCTAACTGATTATTTCGAAATTATTATAAACGGTACACATTTGTTAAAAGGAGGAACTGCACTATTGGTAAGGAAAAATTCCACTTTCAAAATACTTAATTATGAGATGGATGAGAATGGCCAAATTTTATGTGTCAAAGTTTCCGTGCTAGACCATATAGTTCCTATTATTAATATTTATGCCCCATTGAGGAATACAAGGATAAGGGAGAGAGAAGAATTGTTTTCTGATGATTCATTATATTATATCAGAAATAATATTGAAAATATAATGATTGGGGGAGATTTTAACTGTGTTACCAGCATGAGAGATTATAGCAATCATGACAACAAAGGTTTGGTGTCCAAAGCTTTAACAACTCTTATAAAGGATATAAAACTTAAGGATGTTGCCATGATACATAATTATCAACCCGAGTTTACATATGTTAGGGATAAATATGGGTCAAGAATTGTTAGGCTTTATGTTAAGGGGCTTGAGAACAAAATAGTAAAATGTGATACGGTTCCAGTCAGTTTTTCTGATCATTCAATGGTTCTGTCAAAATTAAACATTAACAAAAATGTAAAAGTAGGTAGAGGCTTCTGGAAACTGAATTGTAGTATTTTAAACTCCGATGAGGTACAGGAAAGCTTTGGAGTGTTTTGGAAGCATGTTCAGGAGACAATAAACATACCAGAATATTTTATAGGGTGGGAACAGTGCGCTGAACTAGAATGCAAGAACTTTTTAATACAAATATGTAAAAGAATGTCGCAAGAAAAATATGGGCTAATTAATTTATTTCAAAGTAGGTTAAGAGAACTTTATGAAGAAGCTAAATACTTTGATGTGAATTATGAAAAAATAAAGGCACTGAAAACCAGATTAAATGAATAAAGGAACAAAATTTGTGAAATTACTAAAATAAGATCCAGAATAAAAGACAGAATTGAGGGAGAAAAGCTTTCTCGCCATTTGATCAGTAAAGAAAAAAGTAACGGAAACAAGGAATTAATTACTAAGGTTAAAAGAGAAAATGGTGAAGAAATAGAGAATACAGAAAGAATAATCTAGGTAATTAAAGAATTTTTTGGGAATCTATATAAAAGAGTTGAAAATAATGATGAATACTGTGAAAACTTTATAGAGAATTGTAAAACAAGACTAAAGGAATCGGAAAATGAATCTTTAATAAATCCAGTAAACAAGAAGGAAATATGGGAAGCAATTAATAATCTCAACCTTGGTAGATCCCTAGGTAGTGATGGTCTACCTGCAGAGTTTTATAAACATATGTATAAATTTATCAGGGTAGAGATCATTGAGGTTATTCAGTTTATCTTTAGCAATAATGTATTTAATGAGTATTGGGCTTGAACATGTACTTCGTCTGGCGAACGTGTTCTGTCTCGTCTCGTGTGTCAATATGTTACACAGCTGTCACTTACTTGGGACTACCAGAAGCTGTCATAAATAATTGACAAAATACTCATTGATAATTTGACAAGCTGGTATGATAAGTAATTCATAATAAAAGGTGATAAGCTGATGTTAGCGCCTCAAACTGTCATATATACGCTTGAAAGCTGTCATGTATGCTTGAAAACTGCCATAAACGCCTCAAACTGTCATGGAATAAGTGACATTCACGTGCAGAGGATGGTACTGACACGAGGTTTTCCCAGTGACACGTGATGTTGAAGACGACATGGGAACAAGGGCCACGAGTTTGGCAGACACTTGACTCAGCTTTTTACCCTCGGCCGGAATCACCTGACAACATCGTCTCAAGTCCGGGGCTGGAGATGACGAGAGTATGTTGCTAAGCCAACCTGACCCATATATAGCCTGGTACCATGGCGTCATACACATAGAAAATAAGTATGCATTGACGAAACGAAGATATCCGATTGGCTGATTCGCTAAGTAAAAGCATTTGTTTCTTTAATTATGGAAATTTCCTAATATACGCAATGCTGTTTTGAACTCAATTCGTCTTTCAGTGGCTAGGAAAACAGCCAATAAGATGCTGTGTGATCCCGCTAATGCATACCTGTTGTCCGGCATGTGTCAACAGGGAACCAGTTTAACCCAAATATCCGATTTTTTTATTAACATAAATATAATATTATTTGTTTTGCCTCTTTTCCCGTCTTTCAGTAAGCTGTCTCTCCTTTTCCTCTGTTTCTCTAATATGTACCAGGTGTTGCTGGGACACTGTGGCCTAAATACTGTTTATTTTAATTTTCTTCTTCGTCGTCGTATTGTTATTATTATTATTTTCATTATCGCTATCATTATTATTATCATTATGACTATCATTATCATCAACACACACACACACATCAGGACCTCCCACACAGCCATTCCTACCACCTCCCAGAACTTGATCTAAAAATACGATATTGTAAAAAAAAAAAAGACTCTCTAATTAATAACTGGTGAAAGCTTTCTATCTATACAGGTGTGTTTTCTTGTACATTCTCATTGTCTATATACTATTTTCTATTTCGGTAGGAATTATTAAGGAAAGATGGAGATAAAAGTAAGTTTGATTTTATAATTCAGTTTTTAGCTAGGTGTGTGTGTGTGTGTGTGTGTGTGTGTGGGAGTAAACTTTAGCTTAACTCGAATGATAAAACAGCAGAGCGAATATTAATAATGGTCTTGGTGTTTTACCAGGCGTGTGGAGGTCTTTTACCAGGCGTGTGGAGGTGTTTTACCAGGCGTGTGGAGGTGTTTTACCAGGCGTGTGGAGGTGTTTTACCAGGCGTGTGGGTGTTTTAACAGGCGTGTGGGTGTTTTACCAGGCGTGTGGGTGTTTTACCAGGCGTGTGGGTGTTTTACCAGGCGTGTGGGTGTTTTACCAGGCGTGTGGGTGTTTTACCAGGCGTGTGGGTGTTTTATCAGGCGTGTGGGTGTTTTACCAGGCGTGTGCGTGTTTTACCAGGCGTGCAGAAGTTTTAACAGGTGTGCAGTTGTTTTGACAGGTGTGCAGAAGTTTTACCAGGTGTTTAGGCGTTTTAACAGGTGTTTAGGTGTTTTAACAGGTGTGTAGGTGTTTTAACAGGTGTGATACCTTAAGAAGTGCTTTTTTAGGGGGGGGGGGATAAAATTTTGTTTTGGTTATGAGAGATATCTGTTCTTCGTCTGAGGTGTGAGGTGACCAGTGAGTCATGATAGGTGAGAGAAGACGACAGATGTGAAGTGTGAGGTGACCGGTGAGAGGTGAGGTGACCAGTGAGTCATGATAAGTGAGAGAAGACGACAGATGAGAAGTGTGAGGTGACCGGTGAGAGGTGAGGTGACCAGTGAGTCATGGCAGATGAGAGAAGACGACAGATGACAAGTGTGAGGTGACCAGTGAGAGCTGAGGTGACAAATGAGAGGTGACCAGTGAGACACAACAGGTGAGACGCTCTAATGGGGAGGTAAAAATAATAAAAAACAAAATCACTTTTTTGGAGAGAGAGAGAGAGAGAGAGAGAGAGAGAGAGAGAGAGAGAGAGAGAGAGAGAGAGAGAGGGAAGGAAGGAGGGAGGTAGGTGCACCTTTGATAGGTGTGTGAAAAACAATGAAGAGGGGAGAGAGAGAGAGAGGGGGGGGGGGTGAGACAGACAGACAGACAGACGCATTTTTCTGCAGGGGGGAGGAGGAGAAGGGCTGATGTGTGTATGTTGGAAACGATTAGTATTTTGTCCTAATACTGACGTGTGTAGGGTGAAGGAGAGGCAGGGTGAGAGAATGGAGGAGTGTGTGTGTGTGTGTTTTCCTCTATATACATACCTGTAATATATACCCCCAACGGCATCTTCACTTTTTTGTACCTCCACCTGTGTCTGTACCTATTATCCTACAATATTTACACCGGTACAATAAGAGGCTGTACCTGCGTAGGTCCCGAGGTATTAAAATATAACCAAAAGGGAGAGAAGTTTATCAGTCAGGGTAGATGTTGTGACCCCAATTTGGTGTTGCCAGGGAGACGGAACCAGACAGATACAAGCCCACTATAGCTCACAGGGAGAAGATTACCGTGAGAGCTAACGTAACCAAACACCCACAC
Organism: Homarus gammarus; assembly: GCA_958450375.1. Lineage (NCBI taxonomy): Eukaryota > Metazoa > Arthropoda > Malacostraca > Decapoda > Nephropidae > Homarus > Homarus gammarus. The sequence goes on along the minus strand of CAUDMG010002183.1, from coordinate 133,343 downwards.
CCTCTCTAACACCCACACCCTCTCTAACACCTACACCCTCCCTAACACCTACACCCTCTCTAACACCTACTCCCTCTCTAACACCTACACCCTCTCTAATACCTACACCCTCTCTAACACCTACACCCTCTCTAACACCTATACCCTCTCTAATACCTACACCCTCTCTAACACCTACATCCTCTCTAACACCCACACCCTCTCTAACACCTACACCCTCCCTAACACCTACACCCTCTCTAACACCTACTCCCTCTCTAACACCTACACCCTCTCTAATACCTACACCCTCTCTAACACCTACTCCCTCTCTAACACCTACACCCTCTCTAACACCTATACCCTCTCTAATACCTACACCCTCTCTAACACCTACACCCTCCCTAACACCTACACCCTCTCTAACACCTACTCCCTCTCTAACACCTACACCCTCTCTAATACCTACACCCTCTCTAACACCTACACCCTCTCTAACACCTACACCCTCCCTAACACCTACACCCTCTCTAACACCTACTCCCTCTCTAACACCTACACCCTCTCTAACACCCACCCGTTCTCCAACACCCACCCGTTCCCCAACACCCAACCGTTCCCCAACACCCACCCTCAACACCCACCCCAACTCCCGCCCGCTCCCCAACTCCCGCCAGCTCCCCAACTCCCGCCCGCTCCCCACACCTGACAGCATCAAAGGGACAAGAACTCCTTCAAAGACTCCCACCAGATAACGACAACAACCATACATGGTTCCCAAAAAGTTACCAAATCTCAAAAAGTCTATTACCACCCCCGATCTACACGGCCAGGCAGTAGACAACCTCCCTAGACCAGCATCAGCCAGTAGGGTCGGCGGAATATGAAATAAGGCCCTCAAAACACCCATATATGGGATAGGGTAGGATGTCTAGTGCCTCTACCGACAGACAATAACTAACCCATGACACAACCCTAACACACCATTAGCTTAGCTAGGCGGTCAGCCCGCCCTCTCTTAACTCCTCCTAAATGTCTTCAATTTTCGAACTATAACTTCCTTCCCCCACCTCTAATCTTCTTTCACCCCTCCTTAAAAAAAAAAAAAAAAAAAAAAAAAGGGGGTCATCCCACATCCTGGAGAGTGTTCCCCGAATCTCAGAAACGAGATCATTTAAGAAAGAGCGAGAATATTGATATCCAACTTGCCGAGGCTCCTCATCTGTGAACTGATGACCGTGACAGGTGCCCAGTTGGTGTGAAATTTCGACGTGAGTTAGATTAATAAATTCACCTGTGTTTTTTCCTTCAATATTAAATTTAGACGATGATCATGATTACGTATGAGTGTTTGTGTACAGGTGTGTCATGTTAAGGTGTGTGTGTGCGTCATTAACAAATAATCTCTACCTGTAATGTCATATTCCAAGTGACAAAATTAGATTACATGTTCTCTAAAGGTAATGAACTTATTGGTGATTTGTGTTGACTGTAACTGAGGCACAAAGAAAAAATCAAAATTAATAAAATAAAAATACTGTACCATAACCAGGTACGATCACTTACCCAACAAAGGACAAAAATAAATCACAAATTATTACCAAACAATTGCTCAGTGATCGTAACTCATTAAGGTAATTAAGGTAGAATATATTTAAAATATTCAATAGTATTTTTATAATCATTAACCATTAAGTCAACTCAACATAGGTATATCACAGCTTCACTTACGAGGAATAACAATCTTACTTATCTTTATTAACCTTTATTTACCCAGGCTCTTCCGTACACTCGGGTGATCAAACTTTCCTCTATTTACCAAACAATGTCACTGACACCCGAGACTAAAAATGCAGGTGAGGATCTTTTTCTGTGCCTCGACATCACAGATTGAGGCCATAAACAAAATTCGCAGGTTGTTGACGTTAGGATGTTATTACTGCACCCTGAACTGCTAAGGTCTTGAAGCGCGTGACGTGGTTAGTAATTTACCATATTATATCAACAGTTAATAAAGTTAGTAAAATTAATATTGGAAAGTAATCTTGAGAGAGTGAGTCAAGTTTTGTGTATATTGTTTAGTTTATTATGAGTATGTGATGATGATGAACAAGAATAACTGTGGTCGCTTAATCTACAACACAAAGACGAATCCACCAGAACCACCCTCAACCTTCCCCAAACCCCACCCCACTTCCCACCATCCCCACCTCCCATCCCCAACACACCTCACCTCTTACCTCCTCACCCTCCCCCATCCCCACCACACCTCCCACCCTCTCACCCAGCACCACCCCCCATCCCACCCCTTCACCCCCACCACACCTCCCACCCTCTCACCCAGCACCACCCCCCATCCCACCCCTTCACCCCCACCACACCTCCCACCCCCTCACCCAGCGCCACCCCCCATCCCACCCCGTCACCCCCACCACACCTCTCTCCCTCCTCACCCCCTTTCCACCACATGACAACACCTCGTAAACTTGTGTGTGTACGAATATGGCGTCAAAAGCCCCCTGAGACTCGACTACACCCCGCCTAGATACGGAGAATCTCATTTAGGTAATCTGTGACTCGTTGAGGCAAATATCGTATATAAAGTTCACGGGGTCGACCGTCCTTTGAAGAGTATAGGATGTGTGTGTGTGTTTGTTTGTGTTTGTCGTGTTTGCTTGTGTTTGTCTTGGCCAGAGGTGACGAGGCAAACACCTGGTAGTGGTGGCTGTCACTGCGTATGTATATGTGGGGCGGGGCGGTGGGTGGGTGGGGCGGGGCGGTGGGTGGGGCGGGGCGGAGCGGGCGGTCGGTGGGTGGGTGGGGCGGTCGGAGGGTGGGTGGGGCGGGGCGGTCGGTGGGTGGGTGGGTGGGGCGGGGCGGTCGGTGGGTGGGTGGGTGGGGCGGGGAGTTCGGTGGGTGGGTGGGTGGGGCAGGGAGTTCGGTGGGTGGGTGGGTGGGGCAGGGAGTTCGGTGGGTGGGTGGGTGGGGCAGGGAGTTCGGTGGGTGGGGCGGTCGGTGGGGTGGGTGGGGCGGTCGGTGGGGTGGGGCGGTCGGTGGGGTGGGTGGGGCGGTCGGTGGGGTGGGGCGGTCGGTGGGGTGGGTGGGGCGGTCGGTGGGGTGGGGCGGTCGGTGGGGTGTGTGGGGGTGGGGTGGGGCGGTCGGTGGGTGGGTGGGGTGGGGTGGGGCGGTCGGTGGGTGGGTGGGGTGGGGCGGTCGGTGGGTGGGTGGGTGGGTGGGGTGGGGCGGTCGGTGGGTGGGTGGGTGGGTGGGGAGGGGCGGTCGGGGGGTGGGGCGGTCGGTGGGTGGGTGGGTGGGTGGGGTGGGGCGGTCGGTGGGTGGGTGGGGTGGGGCGGTCGGTGGGTGGGGCGGTCGGTCGGTGGGTGGGGCGGTCGGTCGGTGGGTGGGGCGGTCGGTGGGTGGGTGGGGCGGTGGGGGCGGGGGCGGGCGGAGGGGGGGGTTGAGTAATACGAAGGCGACAGGTGTGAGGGTGGGAGACGACACGAGCCAGGAATATCTACACTTAGTCTGGCCAGATCCCCTGACTCATACTCGAGACACGTGGGTGAGAGAGAGAGGGGGGGGGGGGGTATTCGTTAATGAGAAGAGGGGGCAAGCAAATAAGTGAGAGAGAATGAGAGAGAGAGATAAATAGAGACAAAATGAGTGAGTGATTGAGACAGAAAATGAAAACAAAGAGAGAAAAGAAGAGAAAGACAGAAAGTGAAAGAAAGAAAATGAAAGAGAGAGACCCATGGGCAAGAGAGAGGGAGAGAGAGAGAGAGAGGAATGAAGAGGAAAAAGGGAGATAGATAAAAATGATGAGAAAAAGAGACAAAGAGAGAGACAAATATATGTTAGTTAAAATCGAAATAAGTCGAAACCACTCCTAACCAGATCCAACTATGAGTCACAAACACTGTACAACTACTGCAGTGTTAACTCGGCCAAACTAGTTACTCCCGAAATTCTGGACTGGCATATTATTAAACCTAGACTAAACTAAACATTTAAGATAAAACTGGTTTCAACATCAGTACTATGTGAGAAAATTAGGTGTTTTTTTTCGAGAATTATCAAATCGCCAGAGAGAGAGAGAGAGAGAGAGAGAGAGAGAGAGAGAGAGAAAAGAATGAAAAAAGTTGAAAATGTAGAGAACGGGGGTGGAGGAGACTGCAGTGGGAGCGGGTAAACAAGGCGAAAGATTACAGGGAAATAGTGTTAGGAATGATGACATAACTAAATTAGACAGGGAGTTTAAAACTAAACGCGGTAAGGGAAGGACTCAGAACACGACTAACTTAAATGTATATTACGCGAACAGTAGAAGTATGAGAAACAAAATGGATGATATTAGGGCCTTGGTATGTACAGAAGAAATCGATATAATTGCATTCACTGAAACATGGATCAACCTAGACACACGTGAATTACCAGTCGAATACCAAATTGCGGGTTACAAACTGTTCCATACCGATAGGCAGACCAGGAAAGGAGGCGGAGTAGCAATCTATGTTAGGGATAATCTGAAGTGTGAAATAAATAAGGAAATAAAAACTGAGAGGAATACAGAAACAATTTGGATAGAATTAAGCGACGGTCGGGAAAAATTAATCACAGGAGTAATATATAGACCCCCCAATCTTGACAGAGTCAATGAGCGACTTATCTGGGATGAAATGCGCAGGGCTTCCATACACAACAAAGTCTGTATAGTAGGCGACTTTAACCTTGGCCAAATAGATTGGACCGACCTTACGGGAAACTCAGAATCAGAGGATTTTCTCGAGACGATCCAGGACTGTTTCCTAAGTCAACATATAACCGAACCCACACGGGGTAATAATATATTGGATTTAGTTTTGTCAAACAGAGAAAACCTCATTAGCAATGTCGAGGTAGGGAACGAACTTGCAAACAGCGATCACAAAGAAATTCGATTCCAGTTAGATTTTCAGGGCAGACGTAAGGAAAATTCCACTAAAGTACCAGATTTCAGAAGGGCAAACTTTGACAGTTTAAAGAGGCAGCTAAGAGAGGGGGTGTCGCGCTTGGCCGTGAACCTGACAGATGACACCGACCTGATAACGAGATCTGAGATTGCCGAGTTCCACGACAATTTAAATAGTGAGTTACTTAATGCACAAAGGCAGAACATACCATACAAAAAACTCAGATCAAACAACAATGACCCTAAATGGATAAATAATTATTTAAAGAACATCATTGGCCAAAGGAAGGCTATAGGTAGAAGGATAAATCGTGGCGAAATTCACCTCCGGGACTATTATAGGGTATTGGCGAGTAGGGTTAAAACCGAGATAAGGAAAGCAAAGAGGAATAATGAGGTAAGGATAGCAAGGGAGGCAAAGACAAACCCCAAAGGATTCTACCAAATGTACCAAACTAAAACACGAGAAAAGATTGGACCAATACGGTCAGACTCCGGCGAGCTCACTGATAACGACGGAGAAATGAGCAATAATTTGAATAAATATTTTTCAACAGTTTTCACCAGCGAAAATTTAAACATGATACCCGAGGCACCGACTCTATTCAGAGATAGTGAAGAAAACAAATTAAGTGAGATAGTAGTGACTAGTAACGATGTTAGTAAGCAAATAGACAAACTAAAGCCTAATAAGTCACCTGGTCCCGATGAGATATTTGCCAGAGTATTAAAGGAATGTAAGGAAGAGCTTAGTATGCCCTTAGCAAAGTTGTTTAACATGTCCTTAAAAACAGGTGTAGTACCAGAATCCTGGAGGATAGCGAATGTAATACCGATCTTCAAGAAGGGGGATAGATCACTATCCTCTAACTACCGCCCAATCAGTCTAACATCAATAGTAGGCAAATTACTGGAAGCAATCATTTCAAACTCTATTCGAAATCACCTGGAGAAGCACAGATTGATCAATGATTCCCAGCATGGCTTCACAAGCGGACGTTCTTGCCTAACTAATCTATTAACATTCTTTTCATCAGTTTTCGAATCAGTGGACGAGGGGCACAATTATGATGTGGTATATCTCGACTTTAGCAAAGCCTTCGACAGAGTACCCCACGAAAGACTAATTAGAAAGGTAGAAGCTCATGGCATCAAAGGTGACATCCTTAAATGGATTAGGGCGTGGTTACAGGACAGGAAACAGCGAGTGAGCATTAACGGCACTAAGTCCCATTGGAGCAACGTCACAAGTGGAGTTCCCCAAGGCTCAGTACTTGGACCATTATTGTTTATTATATACATAAACGACATAGATATCGGCATAGACAGCAACATAAGTAAATTTGCTGATGATACTAAAATAGGACGTGTTATCAAATCTGACGAGGACTCGGCAAAACTACAGGAGGATCTAAACAAATTTTTCGAATGGTCTGAAAAATGGCAGATGAAATTCAACATTGACAAATGTAAAGTACTCAGTATAGGGAATGTAAACAGGGAAACCAGATACCAGATGAACAACGATGCCATAGAGAAATCCGACTGCGAGAGAGATTTAGGAGTAATGATAAGTAGGAACCTTAAGCCAAGTAAACAATGTGTTTTTGCTCGTAACAAGGCTAATAAAGTACTTGGGTTCATACAAAGGAGTGTTAGTTACAAGACTAGCGAGGTCATCCTAAAACTGTATCTTGCTCTTGTGAGACCACACCTGGATTACGCAGTCCAGTTCTGGTCACCGTATTACAGAATGGATATAGAATCCTTGGAAAGAATCCAGAGGAGAATGACAAGACTAATCCCGGGTATCAGGAACCTTGAGTATAGAGACAGGTTAAAGCATCTTAATTTGCACTCCCTTGAGAGACGTAGAGCGAGGGGCGACCTGATAGAGGTGTATAAATGGAAGGCAGGGCTAAACAAAGGGGACATTACAAAGGTACTCAAATTATCCAACCAGGAGCGAACTCGTAACAATGGTTTTAAATTGGACAAATTTAGATTTAGGCGTGAAATAGGTAAACACTGGTTTGGAAACAGAGTAGTGGATGAATGGAACAAGTTACCAAATATCATCATTAACTCGAATACGCTGAATTGCTTCAAACATAGGTTGGATGCTCATATGAGCAATAGGGGTTGGGTGTAAACGGGACTGCCCAGTATGGGCCAATAGGCCCGCTGCAGTTTCCTCCATTCTTATGTTCTTATGTTCTTAAAAGACGCGAGAGAAAGAATGAAGAAACAGGTGAACAGAAAGTAAGAGAGAGAGAGAGAGAGAGAGAGAGAGAGAGAGAGAGAGAGAGAGAGAGAGTGGGGAGTTGGAAAGAGAAAGAAGAAAAACTCGTTTTATCATTTTAGTCTTTGGTTTCAACATCTTGTGACTTCCACTTAATCTCTCCGCACGCACGCACGCACACACACACACACAAGCCAAGGAATTCCAGTCACGAGTCAACCAACCAGCTGATAGGACGAACCGATGACCAGTGTGTGTGTGTGTGTGTGTAAAATGTCTCATGACACCGTACTCAAGGGGTTAATGCATCGTACTCAAGGTATTAACGTATCGTACTCAAGGTATTAATTAACGTATCGTACTCAATGGGTTCAGGTATCCTACTCAATGGGTTGAGGTATCGTACTCAAGGTGTTAATGCATCGTACTCAAGGTATTAACGTATCGTACTCAAGGTATTAACGTATCGTACTCAGGGTATTAACGTATCGTACTCAGTGGGTTAAGGCATCCTACTCAAGGTGTTAAAGCATCGTACTCAAGGTATTAACGTATCGTACTCAGTGGGTTAAGGCATCCCACTCAATGAGTTCAGATATCGTATTCAATGGGTTCAGGTATCGTACTCAAGGTGTTAAGGTATCGTACTCAAGGGGTTAAAGGAGAAAGGCAATATAAGTCATCGTAACTACCGTCGTGTTGTCTTATTTGGTGTCTCAGTGCCAGCTCCACCCAACGGTGACGTCACAGTACCGTCACTGTAACGTCATTAAAGCTACACCTGCTACCATATGATTGGCCAGCTAAGTTCAATGCTTTTGCTTGCCTGTGACGTGGCAGAGATATCACGATGTTGTCATGGACGCTGCAGCTCCTACCTTGGGATTGGACACCGCATCGTCATTCCTACTGTGTCACTGATGACACTTCAGTTACATCAAAGCGACGTCATCATTCCTGCTACAGGCGTTTCACGTGATTGGATGACAGTGTTATTGTGTGGGTGATGACGTCATAGCTCGGCTTACGTACAAGGCTTAGGTTGTTTCCTCTTTAATACAACAGAGAGACGCTGTAGCTAAACCGAGTCCACAGATGGGAGGCTGAAGGTGTAGGATATTTTATTAATAACATACATGACTGTGTGTGTGTGTGTGTGTGTGTTCTATGTGTG